>JAABKJ010075445.1:43999614-44235637 GCA_011634705.1 Andricus grossulariae
CATCAATATAGCTGAAAATTCATTACTTTGGTTGAAAATTTGTCGTTGTTTTTTTGGTGGAAAATTAATTTTTTCAACTGATAATTTAACTATTTCATTTTCGGTTGAAAACTGATCTTTTTTAGTTGATAATTCAACTACTTGGTTGAGAATTCAAGTGTTTTGTTTAAAAATCGTCTTTTTTATTTGTAAATTAATCTTTTTGTTTGAAATTCAACTATTTGGTGAAAAATTCATCTATCTTGTACTATATTAAATTGAATTTATTATAGTACCCACAGTAAGTTAACCTATATACATATTCACTGAATTTTAAGTATAAGACGATAAAATAAAAATTTGTTTGAATTATTATTGAAATTCAAGCACTTTAGAGACAAATTCAGGAAATGAATAATTATGTTTTCAGTATTATGTATTTATTAATTAATCGATGGTGCTAATATATTTAAGAATATCTTGTAATGTAATTCGAGATACCTGGAAAAAATAATAAATAAAAATAATAATAAATTTTCACCTATTGTGCAAATACAATTTTTGATTGATATTTATCAATAAATTTGCTGATATGTGCCTGGCTTTGGTTAAATAAATGTTGACATTAATAAATTATCTTAAAAGTTTGTCAGTTTTATGATGCTCATAAATGTGACATTCTTCTTAACCCCTCAATAGAAACTGAATTCTTAATTATGTGTGTGAATTTGGCAAAATTCCTTATTATTATTATGATTCCTTGTTATTATTTTTCCAAAAATATATCTATATACAATATATACATATAGTACGAACTAACACTCAATTTTGAAAACGGTTGTTAAAAAATTGAATTCTGAAATACATATAATGTCCTTAAAATTTTAGTTTTTATATACAATCTTCGTAGTATATCGAAAAATTAAAAAGTGTCAAAATCAAACAAAAGAAAGTTAACAAAATCTATAATTTGGACTATTTGTTATTCAATTTGTGCATAAAAATTAACCCCACAACTGACAAATTTATTTTCTTTAAATGCCCTCTCGCATTAAATCCAAGCGAAAATTCCAAACTTTGGTTAAAAAAAGTGACTGTCGCCAAATCAATTTTCAGCTAACGATTTCCACCCGTTTTGCAATTTTTCTTAAAACTGCAATTTTATGAAATTATCAATCGTTACAACGAAAGATATCTTTGAAAAAAATTAATTTTATTTAACAAAAAATAAATAAAATTTTTTTTTTTTTTCTTGGATGCCGTTTGCCGTTTGCGATTCGACCACAGTTGGTCAAATTCGTAGCAAACCCCTATTAAAAATTATATTCATCAGTAATAGCAGCACACACATTTTTTCGGGTTCTTGTAAACGAATGGGTGAACAAAAAGAGTAAAAGTAAAAGAATTTTCAATTGAAATTAGAATAATTTAAATATGAATATGGATTGTTTATAAAAATTTAATAAACAAATTTCTAATCAGGAGATTTTTTGTATGAGTTACGTTTCTTTAGCGCAAAATCAACCATAAACCTCTCCTCAATAGTAGTTAGTTAGTTAGTTTTAGGACGGGCGAGGAGCCCATGGAGAGCTTCTCTGGCGCTCAAGCTATAAAGCCTATTGTGCCACACCCTTACTTATACGCTCTCAGCAGTTGACACCAGACCTCTTGACGAAGCCTAGTATGTCGACTACTGATCGTTTTGTAATTTCCTCTGGTCCCATAAAATGGGCCCCAAGGATCTGTGACCTGAGACTAGCTAATGCCGGGCACTGGCATAGTACATGCAGGGATGCTTCATCATCCCTGCCGCATCTCCTCCACTCTGTCGTTGGATTATACCCCATTTTGTGCATATGATAATTTAAGTGGTTGTGCCCAGTTAGGATCTGTATCACTGTCCTTATATCTTTCTTGGGTAAACCTAGGATTTCTCTGGCTCTGTCCATCCTATGGCTATTACCCAGGATGGATTTCGCCTGACGGCAACCCTGGACTTGCTCCCAGTATTCCCGGTGTTTTGTTCGGATCCAGCTTTTAATGGCCAAACCGATACAGCAAGACGCTATTCCCACGCGTCTGTAGTTCTCTGGCCCATCGCAGATGGCGTTAAATTTCGCCATTTCTTTACACGGGAGTTGACCGAGCCTGGTTAGTCCGTCGAGCCGGGTGCGACGAATCGAGTAGATCGGTGAGCTCTCGCCCTTCCCCCTACCGATAGTCGCTCCTATGGTAGGCATAGGACTAGCGAGAGTCGTAAGGAGTGGGTGCTCCCACCCTTGCTACTCTCCAACGACATTTCTACTCCGACGGCCGTCAATGTTCAGGTATCCCTGACATTGTCTACCCGAAGTCGTAGGAACGACAATCGATAGGTGCTCCTACGGTTGGCGTCCCACGCACCATGTAGGCACAACCGCTAGAGACTGACATGACCCCGGAGGGAAAGGTGTATGGTTTCGATTACCGATGGGTGCTCCCATGGTAATCAAAACCTAGCACGAACGATAATTAATGGGCGCTCCCATAATTACCCTTCCTCACCTCTCTGAAAAACTGACCGACCCGTACCGAGAAGGTATGGTTCCGATTATCTATGGGTGCTCCCATGGTCGTAGAAACCTAACACGAATGACAATTAATGGACGCTCCCATAATTGCCATTCCTCACCTCTCCGTAACGGACTATCACAGATCCCTGTCGACTCCCCACCTTCCTTCGAGTCTCCGCGATACCCATCCGTTAAAGTCCCGCTAGCTTCCGTCTTACGAACCGATTATTGTAATCGGAGGATCCAGAATAAGGAAGAACCGACCGCTCCACAGTGGTGCCTGTCCATGCAAAAATTGGACATGGTAAGAAAATTTGCAAAAATCAAGACGAAATTGGTACCTAGTATGTTTTTTGGGTCGCTGAACAAGAATACGATGTCAAAATGAGCGAGACTTGCCTCAAAATGCAAAAATTTTGCAATTTAATATTTTTTCCGCAATATTTTTGCAACAAAATTTTTCTTCATAAAAATTGCATAAGAAAGCAAATTGTAATAGATAAATGAGCAAATTTTCAAAATTTTGCAATGGTTCTTACCCTCGCGAAAATGGGACATGGTAAGAAAATGTGCGAGAATCGAGTTGAAATCAGGTGTACTTGATGATTTTGGGATTGCTGAGCACGCATATGTGAAGAAAATCAATGTTTGCCATTAAGTGCAAAATTTTGCAATCAAAATTTGTTTTCGAAATTTTTCCACCAACATTTTTTTCAATACAAATTGAATAGGAAGTTAGTAATTATGACAGATAATTGAACAAACTTTCTCATTTGCAAAATTTTTCTATAGATTATATATTTACCTTGCATTAAAATCTGTGACATTTATATTATTGATTTATTAATGGTTACTGATCACAAACATGAAGCCTGAAAAATCAAATATTGTCATTGAGTGAAAACATTTTGGCAGTTGCAATTTTTTCGCACATTTTTTTAAAATTATTTTTTCTTTAAATACTCATCTTTGAAAAAAAACATCTCATAAAACTTTAAACTTGATCTTATAGAATACTTTACCAAACGTAGATAATAAGTAAATTTTAGAAGCGCTAATACACACAATACTGTATATAAATATTATATATACTGTAAATAGATATTATAATGAACCTGTATTTATAATAATAATATTTCAAAGTGAAGTAAACAGTTAAAAATATCTATGAAACAATGATTTCATGTATTCAATTTATAATTTAACGAGATTCTATAAATAAATTATATTTAGGCAAATATCGGCAAACGTTGTCGAGTTTTTTAGGTACCTATGAATATTATTAGTCACTTTTAATGAAAATATTGATGGAATATTGCGGTATACTATAACTTTTCTATAAATGTACTTTTATGTTTCAAAGAAAACTTATGCAATTTTCATGTTTTTCCTATTGATTTAATAAAAAATAAAAACTTTATGGAGAATTTTTATTACAGTATGTGTAAAGTACTTACTTTCCTAAGTCGAATCCATTTTTTTGAATAACGATAGATATGAATGAAACGCATATCTTACCTGTGTGTTCTCTTATCGTTGCTCCGTCACTGCAGATGCATGATAACGAAACGGAAACTTCGAATTTTGTAACTTCAATTCTCCATTTATCAAAATATGCTAAAGGAAAAACCGACCTAGTAACTTTTTTTTTCTCACCATGCCCCATTTTTGCATTGACAGACACCACTGTGCGCTCTCCGTCTCCGTTCCAAGGCAATCGTACTACCACTAGAACATAGACTCGTACTTAACACACCGCGTCCACACCACACCCACACTTAAAATTGTAAAAGCGCTTACACACTACACTCGCACGTAAAGCTGTACCGCCGCACTCACACCGAATCACACCTCAAACCATACGCACCACACTCCAGTCACACTCACACCACATTCCAGTTAGTATGTATCTTATAGGAGAATAAACCATTTTTGTTACTTTTGATACTCAAAATAAAACGGCCTTGTAATTGTCCTAAAACCCTGACCCTGGCTAGGCTGAAGCGTCCGCTAAGACTTTAGAAAGGAGTTCGGGAAAACGGACCCTTACAGTAAATTTCAGGAAAAAAGAAAACATATAATTAAAATACGTAACTTACAGTTTAATTCACTAAGTTTGTAGAATCTGAATTATTAATAACACATTAATTATTATAAGTACACATTTAACAATGTTTATATGAAGTAAAGAATTAATGTATAAATCAATTAAATAAAGATGTTTATATAATGACCTAAATAAGTAAGAAAATATAAGCAATCAAAAACATGTTATATCTGTCTCAAAAATAACCCTCGAAATAAACGAACGTAGAAAGCCGCCGCCAAATATTGCGTTGCAATAATCATTAAACGAAAGAAAAAACTTACATTATGTATATCAACAGAGTTGCACGTGCGAATGCACTGCAATCAAAAGGCATCGACAAATAGTACTCATAAATGTAAAGGCATCAAACCCTAGAAAGAAACTGGAGCAAAAAAACTTGTTGAAAAATGGGTTGATTATGGATTGCAAAAAAGTTTCACATGCGAATGCAGATTTAAAATTCTTCTAATTTTTCATAAATCAATATTTACGTTTGCAAAATAAATTACACATTTAAAACATATACGTTAAAAAATTATAATATATATATATATATGTACATATATATAAATGAATTTTCAAAAAACTACATGCACTTTCAACCAAACGGTTGAATTTCGAACTAGAAAAGATCAATTAAAAAAATAATAATATTGTTATACTTTCAACAAAAAAGTTGAATTTTCAACCAAAAAAAAAAGAATTTTCAAACAAGTACATAAATTTATAAACAAATAGTTAAATTTTCAACCAAAAAATATAGTTTTATATTTTCAACAAAAAAATTGAATTTTCAACAAAAAAAATAAATTTTCTAACAAACGAATACATTTTTTAACGCAAAAAAATGAATTTTCAACAAACAAAAAAAAATGAATTTTCAACCAAATAGTTCAATTGTCTACCAAATTAAAACAAATTTAACGCAAAAGGATACATTTTCAACCTCGTTTTCAACAAAAAATTTGATTTTCGACAAAAAAAAAATTAATTTTCAAAAAATTACGTGAATTTTCAACCAAACAGTTTAACTTTCGACCAAAAAGTTAAATTTTCAAACGAAAAATAAAATTTTAAATAAATAGATGAATTTTCAATCAAATAGTTGAATTTCCAACTAAAAAGATCAATTTTCAATAAGTAATGATATTGTTATATTTTCAACAACAAAAAATTAATTTTTTACCAACAAAAAAAATTAATTTTCAACCAAATTGTTGAAATTTGAAAAAAATATCGGTCTTTGTGTTGTTTGCAATTATATAAATAAAAACATAGTTTTAAAACGACTCTTAATTTAAAAAACTTAAAAAGAATTGAATAATTAATTTGGAAAATAAACAAAATGTAAATAATAAAGCTGAAATGTTTCAAATCTTGGCGATTGAATAAAAATTCGGAAAATTTTTCCTTGGTAATTTATTTATTTGTTGTTGGAAAGTTAATTATTTTTAATATTTCCTTTTCATCAAATTCGCTTCTGTAATGTTATGGTCAAAATTGATAAGTTTTCAGCGTTATTATTTACAATTTTTTTACTTTTAAATAAATTATTTAGTTATTTTTCAAGTTTTTAAATTAGAAATCTTTTTAAAAATCTATTTTTATTTATATAATTGTGAACAACACCAATACCGGGAGATTTTTCAAATTTTTACATTTGTTAGTTATTTTTTTAATATATTCAGTTCTTTATTTTTCTATAAATTATTTAGTCATTTTTTAATTTTTAAATCTCTTTATTAACGGAGACTTTTAAAAAATATGTTTTCATTTAAATAATTGTAAAGAACACAAAGACCGGAATTATTTTCAATTTTTTAGTAATTTCTTTTTTTCAACATATTCAGTTTCTTATTATTTTAAATATTTATACATTTTTCCTCTTGCATATATTTTTTTTAATACATGAGACTAATTGCAATAAAATAAATAATTTATTTTCAACTGAGAAAGACAAATTTTGACCAGAACTGAAATAGTTACATTTTCAGTTAAACAAATTAATTTTCAACCAAATAAAAAAATGTTCTATCAAAGTTTGCTTGAATTTTTCAGCCCAATATTTGTTTGAATTTTCAGCCCAAAACAAAATAATTTTCAACAAACCCGTCTTTATTGACCAAGATCCAAACACCTAGCATTTTCTGATGACGAGTCTCATTTCCGGATTGCTGAGGCAACAAAACACCGGAAGTCGCATCATTTTTATTCTAAATGTTTTCATCGGTTCAATCGTGGACTGATTCAGTCTAGCAATAAATCTTGCCTCGTTTCGATCGAAATTTTTTATCAAAAAAGATGAATTTTCAACAAAAGAAAATTGTTTAAATGATTATTAATTATAATTTGGTAAAGTATCATAGGAAAGAGTTATTGAAAATACATTCTTAGTTGAGTCCGTAAATAAATTCAACCTATTCATTTAAAAATAGATAAACTCTCAATTTTTTAATAAAAATTGTTTAAATAATTGAGAATACTTTGAAATGTACAAAGTATCTCACAAAAAAGTCACTGGAAAGATATTCTTAGTTAATTCAGTAAAAAAATTGAGCTTATTTGTTGACAAATAGCCAAACTCTGAATATGTTTATAAAGAATGTTTAAATAAATAATATTTATTTTTTAAATGCATTCTTTGATGATTCCCTAAACTAATTGATCCTATTCTTTGAAAAATGTCCAAGCTCCTTATGCGTTTATGAAAATTGTTTAAATGATTAATAATTCTTGGAAATTTGCAAATCATACAAAAAAGTAATTGGAAAGATATTTTTAGTTCATTCTAAAAAAAAATAAACCTATTTATTGAAGAATAGCCAAACTCTAAATTTGTTTATAAAAATTGTTCAAATAATTAAGAATACTTTGGAATGTACAAAGTATCTCAGAAAAAAGTCATTGGAAAGATATTCTTAGTTAATTCTGTAAGAAAAATGAGTCTATTTGTTATATTTTTTAATAAGATTATTATATTCTTTAATTATATTTTTAAATTAAGATCGAAAAGAAATCTATTTTATCATGAATAATTTTATGCAAACTGAGCATGAAAAAGATTCACAATTAGAAAAAAACAGAATTCCAAACTATCTCACTTTTCATCTTATTCCAATTCTGTAAAAAAATTGAACCTATTTATTGAAGAATAGCCAAACTCTAAATTTGTTTATAAAAATTGTTAAAATAATTAAGTATACTTTGAAATGTACAAAGTATCTCAGAAAAAAGTCATTGGAAAGATATTCTTAGTTAATTCTGTAAAAAAAATGTAGCCTATTCTTTGACAAATAGCCAAACTCTGAATATGTTTATAAAGAATGTTTAAATAAATAAGAGTTATTGTAAATACATTCTTTGATGATTTCCTAAATTGATTGATCCTATTCGTTGAGAAATGTCCAAGCTCCTTATTCGTTTATGAAAGTTATTTAAATGATTAATAATTCTTGGAAATTGGTAAAGCAGCATACAAAAAAGTCATTGGAAAGATATTCTTAGTGAATTTTGTAAAAAAATTGAACCTATTTATTGAAGAATAGCCAAACTCTAAATTTGTTTATAAAAAGTGTTTAAATAATTAAGAATACTTTGAAATGTACAAAGTATCTCAGAAAAAAGTAATTGGAAAGATATTCTTAGTTAATTCTGTAAAAAAAATGTAGCCTATTCTTTGACAAATAGCCAAACTCTGAATATGAAGACCGAGCGCGTAGCGCGAGGTAAACACATCATCGAGCGCGAAGCGCGAGATAAATATATTATCGAGCGCGAAGCCCGAGATATGTTAAGTATAACGATTAAAAGTAATTCAATAAATAAAATTTCCAATCAGATGTGTAGAATGGTTTCATTTGAATTATATACAAAAATCTACTTTTTTTAAAACCCACCCCTCTGATTTTTGTTTATTTCTATTTTTAAATGTGCTTGGGATCCCATATTAGCATAAACAATAAAAAATCCCATTTACTTGGAATTTTTATTTAAACTTGATTCAGCCCCACCATGGTTGTGCAAGTTACAATTTTTTTAAATGTACATAAACATGTTTTTCTTTAAATTGATTTGATTGCATAATTTTTTCATTTCTACAGGTCGAATTTGAAACTTCTTCAGTTTGAATCGAGAAAACATACCGTTATTTTTTATCACGATTAAACTTAATTTTCGTCATTAAATGTTTTGAGCCCGTTCCGATTCGTAACAAACTTTTTCTACACTGAATATTTCTCTGATGGAATATTTTCTACATGAATATATTTTACATGAATATTTTCTCATTATTTTCAATTGAGTATTTTCTACAAGAATATTTTCTACATGATTAATGTACAAGATAATCTGGTAGAAAATATTCCATTAACAAAAATATTTAATGTAGAAAACGTCTGTTTCCGATCGGAATAAGCGTAATATTTTAATATTGAACATTTAACTAAATTTTGTAATCTTTTGCTTCGATGTTTTTAAGACGACTTTTCCAATATACGAGTATCCACTAAATTCTTCAAGAAAGACGAAAGACTGTGTTATAAGATTGCGTTTAAATTTGAACACTTCTACATAAAATATATATTTTTTAAATGCAGTTTTTAATTATTCCAAATAGAAAAAAAGATAACTATGAATGAAAAAAACTATGAAAAAAAAACTATGCATGAAAAAAATTTATAAATTTTGAATTGGAGAATACTAAAGATTGGAATTGAAACTGGTACGATCTCATACGATCCCGTATTGAAGTGGGAATCGAGCAGCACGTGGATTCTAGGTGAATACGAATTGGACTAAAAGGATTTCGCTGATTCTGTCGGGATATGTATTTTCCACACACATTCACAGTAGCTAGAGAGAAAGCTCCATTGCAATTCAATGTTCACCCAGTATTTGAGTTACGATTTTTGAATAATTCGCAACGAGACCCAATTTCACTGTGGGTTAACGTACACACGGATGAAACGACGTGACAACCTTGCAGCAGTTTCCAAGCGAATAATGTCCCACAGATTTATTTCAAACGAAGATTTATTCTGATAAAAAACGGCGAAACAAATATTCAAAACAATGAAAACATCGGTGTTAAAGTGTAGTATTTATAATGATAATTGAAGTGTGTAGCTTTTCTGAAACATAAGTTATAACGGCTCAAGCCCCAGAAAGGATGATGTAAATTTAACATATGAATAATTAATTAGTGAGTTAAATATTATTTTTATATTTTAGGGAACAAAACAGTTTATCTCTATTTTTATCTTTTCACAACAGAAATTTTTAATTAGAATTTACGTATTTATGTTATTCATATTTCAGTAAAACATTACGTGTTTCGAGATTTGTACTAGTTTGTAAAATTTCATTTTTTTGTGCAAGTCAATCATATCTTATACATTTTTAATACAATAAACTTACAATGACTTAAAAATAATGTTGTATGTTGGGTATGGTAAAATTTTTTCAATTATAATTAAAAAGCTCGGTTTTCGAAAAAATAGAAAAAGGAAGTACTTGCTATTAACGTTTTGTACATTAAAGTTTGTTCATCTCTTAAAGAACGTTCAAGGAATAATTTCCACCCAATATCTTTTGATTCTAGCACTGAAACCTCCTTGTGTTCTACACGGAAGATGCCCAAAAAAATGCAAAATTGCAGTTTTATGTAAACTTTATGCCAAAGACCGGTATTTTTTGAATTTTTGCTAAATTAATTATTTATATTTGATAAATCACAAGTTTCCAAGTACTTTTTAACTAATTTTTCAATTGTTTAAACAATTATCATTTGTTTAAACATTTTTTTTCGCCTGTACATCTTGAAGAGTTATTGTTTTTTGGGAAAACATTTTTTATTTTAATAATGTAAAAAATAATTATTGTTTGAAGAATTAGGATTTAAGATTAGAAATAAGAAAGCACTAAATAATAAGCGATATTGTGTGAAAGATTAAAAAAACAAGAATTTTCTCCACGTTTCCTATAAAAGGGCACAAGTAAATGATTATAATCATTAACTTGTGTTTTCCAGAATAAATACCACTCTTCACATTCATAAGCTGCATTAATAATTCTATAAAATAGTATCTTTTCAAGAAGAGCAAGCAAACTACAAAGTTTAAACAAATGAAAAATCATTAAATAATTGTGAACTGTCTTTCACAGAAAATATCAATCTTAGAATTCATTAACTGCGTTATTGTTTCCAGAAAACAATAACAGTTTGATTAAAGAAGAACAATTGTTTAAATAAAATTGTAATTGTTTGAATAACCACCTTATTATTCTTGAAATTCATTAACTGTATCATTTATCTCGAGAATAATATCTTTTCACGATTTATATATATATATCATTAAGCCATTTCTTTTTTGGGGTAGGCGTGAATTGCTCGATTGGAAAGTAGTAGGGTGTGGATAGGTATATTGGATATTTATTTGAATGACACGTTCGTTCCGCAACGCTGCTCCGACCCAGGATGCTGATCAATCTCTTTAGCGATCACCCCACGTGAAGAGCCTCACAAAATTGTTATCTGTGGTTCCCCACTTGGGCCTATTAGTATCCAAGTTCTTTTTTTCAGGCGTCATTCACTCTACTCACATTCTTTTTATAAAAGTACTTGTCACCAAACTTTTCTGTCCTGGCATACTACTCTAGCTTCCTTGACGTCCATGCATTTTTTCATGCAAGCTTTCGTGTTTCTATAGCTTCTTATGTCTCTTCGGATTAATGTCCCATTCACAGATTCTAACCATTCTTCCGGCGGTCTACCTCTGGGCATTCTGCCATTTACTTTACCTTTGTACACCTGTTTGGTCAGTCGTTCTTCTTTCATTCTGGATAGCTCAGTCGGTAGAGCATCAGACTTTTAATCTGAGGGTCCAGGGTTCAAGTCCCTGTTCGGGCGTCTTTTTTGTGTAATTTTTCTTTACCTTAATTGTTTTTTAAGCTGCTTCTATTAATTCAATACAAACAAATATTGGCGAGCGTTTTAATTTTGAACGCTCTAAAATTTCTGATTTTAAAATATTAAAATTTGCGTACTGCCTAATATTACGGCTATTACGGCTATTACGGCTATTACGGCTATAATTGACCGGCTGGTTTTAGGGAAAACTTCGTAATACAAGACAGTACCAAAAATTTTGGTGAAATTTGAAAGCGTTTCAATGTATCGAATCGTTTAAATTTGGAAGGTTCGAATTTAAATAGGTGTTACAAAAGAAAATTGGTACGGCCAATCTTTTCCAAAATAACATAAAAAATCGGTATTTTTATGAAAGTTTTACACCAAAATACCAGAAACAGAATCAAAGACCCCCTTGGATTGAGTTATATTTGGCTGCTATACCCATAGCATTTTTTTTAATGTAAGAAATCGTTTCTTCAATTCTTTTGCTTCAATACTAACTAATAAACATTTGTTTAATTTTAAATAATGACGTTTTGCTTCTTCTTTGAATAACATAAATTATTTGTTTGATACTATCTTTTTGATTTAAGAAAATATTCTTTTGATTCGAATAAAGTACTTGGAAGAATTTAAGGAGTAATTAATTTAACCTCATTAAACAAAAAAATTATTTCTTGAAAAAAAGATTTTTTTAAATAACTCAAAATACAATAAAAACCTAACGAACTAAACATTACTTTTATGTAAAGTACGATATAGCTCGAAAATCTCGCAATCATTGCGATTGAAAACCTGATTGGCTTTTTATTACTTGAAGTTACTTTATATCTTAAATTTAAGATTTTGAAAATGAAATCTACAAACTAAAATGTTCTAGACGTTTTACGTTAATGCTTTTCGCTAAAAATTAGTATTATTTAAATGAATTTTACTATACAATCATAAAGTTTCGAAGAGGACTTACCACTTCTAAAAATTTTAGGTTGTGTTAGTTTTTTCACATGAAAGTAGAATTTCGAAACAGAAATTATCATCAAGGTTTTGTTAGGATTGTACACTGGGAATGAAAATGTTTAATTTACAAATTATAATGCTACAAAGATTGAATTGTTTAAACAATTATTTACGTTTTTCGGGTTTATTAGTGTTTTTACCAGAAATCGAAATTTTTAAACAAAAATCATTAGATTTCAAAGTTTCATAATGTTTTCACAATGTTATGTTACGTTAGCATTTTACACCAAACATTAGTATTTTAAAACAAAGATCATTACGGTTCAAACAAGATCTTCATTGTTTAAACAGTTTCAGTTGATATTCACGTTTCTCATAAAAAATCGATTATTTCAAACAAAAATGGAAAAAATAGATTCCAAGCAAACATTCACAACTTTTTAACAATTTTAGATTATGTTGACACCAGGAATCGATGATTTTAAACAAAAAACATTCGGTTTTGAGGAAGATTGACAATGTTACTGTTTTTTGTCGGAAAGTGGTACTTTTGAACAAAAACGCAACGGTTTGATTGTCTAAATTCTAAATAATATCGTGCAAAAATATTATATTAATTGTAAGGTTAAAATATCAATTTTCATCAATTATCAAAAATATTACTCTTGCTTGTCTTTTTGGTTTGAAAATTTATACCGGTTGGTATAAATTTCATCTTTCTTAATTAAAAATGCAAATGTTGAAAATTCAACTAATTGATTGAAAGTTAAAATCTATTTTTTTTTTTTTTTGAAGAATTATCATTTGAGTTGAAAATTCATGTGTTTTATCATCTTTATGTGTAGAAAATTGAACTATTTTGGTAGGAAATTCATATTTTTAGGTTAAAAATAAATAGAAAACTTGTCTTTTTGGCTTGAAGATCCCATTGGAGATTCACCTATTTGGTAGGAAATTTAAGTATTTTGCTGAAAATTCGTATTCCTCAGTTGAAAATTAATTTTTTAATTGAAAATTTAACTATTTCATTTTTGGTTGAAAGCGTTGAAAGCGTCACAGAAATAATGTAGGTGGGATTTATACCCCTTTCCAAGGTTCTGGGGGGAGGGCATCCCTGTGACTGGTCATAGAAATAATGTAGGTCACATCCATAACCCTGTCCAACAGCTCCTGGGGGGGGGGCCTCTGTGACAGGTCGCAGAATAACGATTCCATAACATTTCCAATATATAATAATAATAATAATAATAATAATAATAATAATATAATAACATTTCCAATGTATCGTGGGGAGCGGGAAGACAAATAACGCAGGTCACATTTATACCACTTTCTAACTTCTCGTGGGGGAAGACACCCCTGTGACTGGTCATAGAAATAATGTAGGTCACAGTCATACCCCTTTCCAACACCCCCTGGAGGGGGGTACCGCTGTGAAGGGTCGCAAAATAACGTAGGTTACATCCATACCCCTTTCCAACGTCTCGTGGGGGGCGGGAAGACACCCCTGTGACTGGTCACAGAAATGTCACCAATGTCCGCTTTTGAAAGTTTCGCTCCTCCTGCCCATTCTACGCGCACGAATTCACTTTCCGGGAATTTTTCATACGATTTACGCCTAACCGCTACACATTATGCTGTAATTCTGCGATTTTTTGTATTTATAGTTCCTTCTCTCGAAAACTATCAATCATAGAGTAAACATAAATTCAACATAAAATGTGTATTTTTAAAGAATCTACAACTTTTATACAAAGGTTTTTTGTAAATTTTTATTATTTACCGCAATAAATGGGACTTTATCCCCGAAATTTCGGTACAAATAGCCAAAGTAGTATCTGGGAGCTATTCGTTCCGAAATTTCGGTACCCACAGACACGCCTATTATTTGAACTTTCCTCAATTTAAAAATGTCTAATATATTTTTCTAACCAATTGTCCGGATGTGTGTGTGTGTGGATGTGTGTGTGTGTGTGGCAGGTTATTATTAGTATTATATCATTAAGCCGTTTCCCTTTCGAGGTAGGCATGAATTGCTCGGTTGGAAAGTAGTAATGTGTGGATGGGTATATAGGTATAGGGTAGATAGGTATATAGGTGTAAGGTTTTGCAATAAAGAAGGTACTTAACAAAGCAAATAGGTGAATTTACAATTGAGATTATGAATCTTCCATAAAAAAAAATTTTAGAATGAAGTTCAACTTTAAACCAAATAGTTGATTTTCTAACTGTAAAAGATCAATTTTCAACTAAAAATATAAAATTAGGAACCTAAAATGCAATACTTACATTGAAGTGGTTCACAAAAAACTTGTTTTTATTTTTCAACCGCCGTATGATAACAGTTCCTTTCTCTGGGTAAAAAAATACGGTCCTAATTTTTTCAGAATTTTAAAAAACTATTTAGAGATTGCGAGCTTCGAATTCACGTAAAAAGTGAGATTTTCGAGGTTTTTGATTTTTTTGTTTCAATTTACAAATTAGCTTGCTAGAAATATCTTACGGATAACAATTGCAGCTAATATAAAGAAGAAAACTCTCATTGTGTGCCCCATTAAAAAAAAACATTATTTGGCGCTGGCAAAGGTCATAGAATGTATGACCTCTTAAGAACAGACAAATATAAGACCATAATTTTACCTTTGAATATTTTTTGTAAGAATTGCCAAAATTCTGGGATGATCCCCATACAATCGGGGAAAAATATCTAGTAGGTATAGGATGCAACTTCTAAATCTACCTCTGAGCATTCTGCCATTTACTTTAATTTGACGAAAGAGCAATATACATAAATACGAAACAGAAAGAATAATTTATTTGATATAATATAGTTTTTGATATTTTCTTATAATCAGAATAAAAATACATTATTCAGAGCTCTATATAATAATTTGGAAAAGCTCATGAACATGGAAGACGTGAAAAATATAAAATTTTAATAAAACGATGCCTGGTTAACGTTTTTAACTCTATTGATTCAATAAGAAGTCATATTGAGAAATTGTTAACGTGACCTAGTCTGTTTTTAACGCTGTAAATTTCAAATCCCTATTGAAAATTCAGACTTCCTAAACTACGTCGGGTACTACGTGGGAAACTATGTCGGAAACTACGTCAGAACCTACGTCGTTTACTATCCCCATTTCCGACATCATTTCCAACGTAGGTGCCGTCGTAGGATCCGATGTAGTTTCCCACGCAGTTTCCGACTTATTATCCGACGTAGTTTACGATGTCACAATTTTAAATAGGGTGAAAAATAACGCGTGGGGGTTTTTTGGAGCACAGAACACAAATTTGGCTTTAATGTAAAAGAATTCCACAACTTTAATCAAAATTCAACAATTTTACCAAAAATTAATCAAATTTGATGATTCAGCAGATTCCCATAAAAGTCAGTACGGGCCCGGTTTTCGGAGCATAGAACACAAAATTTGGGTCAAAATATAAAAATCCCACAATTTTACAGAAAATTCCACAATTTTACAGAAAATTCCACAATTTTACAGAAAATTCAACAATTTTACCAAACATTTTAATGAATTGTAGATTTCCATGAAAGTCAGTACGAGAGGGATTTTCGGAGCACAGAACATGGAGTCAAAATTGGAAAATTCAAAACTTTTACTCAAATAAAATGTTTGTTATTAAGCCTGTAGGTTTCCATGAACGCTAGCACGAGGGGGTTTCCGAAGCACAGAACAGAAGTTTGCTGTGGAAATACAAAAAATCAACAATTACACTGAAAATTTCAAAATTTATCAAAAGATTGAGAATTTCAATTATTTGGTTGATTTCCATGAAAGTCAGTGCAAGGAAGGTTTTCGGAGCACATAACACAAACTTAGAGGCAAAATAAAAAAATTCTACAATTTTACTCAATATTCAACAATTTTAGCAGAAAAAAAAAAATTTTTTGATAAATTGGTAGATTTATGGAAAAATGTCTGAGTTTTGAGTGAAATTGGGGATTTTTTAAACTCGACCCTAATCCAACTTTGTGTTCTGTGCTCCGAAAATCACCCACGCGCTAGCTTTCACCCTTTTATAAATGCAGAGGTCGTAAACTACGTCGGATACTACGTGGGAAATAACGTCAGAAACTACGCCGCAAACAACACCCGATTTTGGTCGTAGTTTCCGAAGTAGTTTTCAACGAAGTTTTTCGCGTAGTATCCGGCGTACTTTACGGCATCGGGACTTTTAATAGAGATGGTTTATCCTACGAAAAAAAGATGCGAAAAACAAACAGTCTTATCTTTGCTCAAAGATGCTAAAAATAATTTTATAATTTTTTGTGCTGATAAATAATGAAATTGTTAAGCGAATTGTTTGAAAGAATACTGACAAGGATTTTACAAAAATAACCTAGATATTCGTAATCAGAGGACTGTTTGTGAGCTTTCAACCTTTTTCCCTTTATACCTATATTGCTATTTTATCAAATTTTAGTCCTGAAGAAGCCATTAGAAGCCTTATTAAAGGAACTGTTTTATTTTTGTTTTTCTGAAGCCAAGGTTTTACATTTTTCATCTCACATCTATCATATATTTATCACCTGTTGTATGCAGAATATCTTAGAACTCTGGCATTTCTGAAGAAACATGTTTAGGGACCCAATAGTGTTCTTATATTTGTCTGTCCCTAAGAAATCGTGCTTTTCATGAATTTTACCAGCGCCAAATAATCTTTTTCCAATCGGGTTCCTAATGAGAATTTTGTCCTTTGTAGTAGGTACAATTTTCCTTGACAAGATATTTCTCTGAAACTAATATGTATATTTAAAAAAAAATCTAAAACATCGAAAATCTAACGTTTTACGTAAATTCAAAGCTCGCAACCTCTAAATAATTTTTGGAACATCTGATTAAATGAGGACAGTATTTTCTCACCTCGAGAAAGGAACAATTATGATACGATGGCAGAAAAATTAAAAAAAGTTTTTTGTGAACCAGACTAATTTACATATATAATAAAAAATTAATTCGCAAACAAAAACAAATTTAAGCAAATAGTTAAATGTACAACCCATGAGATAAATTTTTAACTCGGATTATGAGCCGACAAAAGGAAACATTAATTAACAACACCAGAGTTGATTACTCAAATAATTTGTTAAATTTTCAACGAAATGAAATAGTTGCATAATACCATGCATATTACTATAATTCTCCGTTAGTTTGTGTATATGGGTTCAGAGCAACAAGTTGAGGGATTCCATTTTCTCTGATCAAGGCTGGCAAAGAAGTTTTAAAGCTTTTTTTTCATCTTATAAAAATCATGACATTTTTGGGACTTTTTGACAGATTGCAGGGATTAATTTAATGGTTTTAACTGAATATTATACTAATATTCTAATATTTTTTAAATTAATTTATAGTGATTTGAATTTGAAATTGTCCTTTTTGAATTCGAGGGAATTCTCGATTGATTTTAATGGTTTGAAAGAAGTCTCAAAACTTTTTTTTCCTCTTATGAAAATCACAGCATCTTTAGGACTTTTTGACAGGTTCCAGGGATTACTTTGATGGTTTTCACTGAATCTTATAATAATATTCCAATATTTTTCTAATTAAGTTATAGTGATTTCAATATGAAATTGTCCTTCCCTTTGAATTCGAGGCAATTTTCGATTGATTTTAGTGGTTTGAAAGAAGTTTCAAACCTTTTTTTCCTCTTATAAAAATCATGGCATTTTTAGAACTTTTTGACAGGTTTCAGGGATTTATTTAATGGTTTTCACTGAATTTTATAATAAAATTCTAATATTTTTCTGATTAATTTATAGTGATTTTATTTTGAAATTGTTATTCTTTTTGAATCCGATGGAATTCTGGATTGCTTTTAATGGTTTTAAAGAAGTTTCAAAACTTTTTTTCCTCTTATAAAAATCATGGCAGTTTTAGGACTTTTTGACAAGTTCCAGGGATTAATATATTGATTTTCACTGAATTTTATAATAATGTTCGAGTATCTTTCTAATTGGTTTATAGTGATTTGAATTTGAAATTGTTATTCTTTTTTTATTCGAGTGAATTCTCGATTGATTTTAATGGTTTGAAAGGAGATTCAAAGCTTCTTTTTTCACTTATAAAAATCATGGCATTTTTTGACATTTTGACAGGTTTCAGTGATTGATTTAATGGTTTTCACTGAATTTTATAATAATACTATAATATTTCTCCAATTAATTTATAGTGATTTGAATTTTAAATTCTTATTCTTTTTGAATTCGAGTGAATTTTTGATTCAACTGAATGGTTTAAAAGGAGTTTCAAAGCTTTTTTTCCTTCGGATAAAAATCATGGCATTTTTAGGACTTTGCGACAAGATGCAGGTATTAATTTAATGGTTTTCACTGAATTTTATAATAATGTTTGAATATTTTTCTAATTAATTTATAGTGATTTGAATTTGAAATTGTTATTCCTTTTGAATTCGAGTTAATTCTCCATTTATTTTAATGGTTTGAAAGGAGTTTCAAAGCTTTTTTTCCACTTATAAAAATCAGGGCATTTTTGTACATTTGGCAGGTTTCAGTGATTGATTTAATGGTTTTCACTGAATTTTATGATAATACTCTGATATTTCTCCAAATAATTTATAGTGACTTGAATTTCAAATTGTTATTCTTTTTGAATTCGAGCGAATTCTCCATTGATTTTAATGGTTTGAAAGAAGTTTCGAAGCTTTTTTTTCGTCTTATAGAAATCATGAAATTTTCAGGACTTTTTGACAAGTTCCAGGGATTAAATTAATGTTTTTAATTGAATGTTATAATTATGTTTAAATATTTTTCTAATTAATTCATAGTGATTTGAATTTTGTCATTCTTTTGGAGTTCTAGGGAATCCTCGATTGATTTTAATGGTTCGAAAGAAGTTTCAAAGCTTTTTTTGCTCTTATAAAAATCATGGCATTTTTAGGACATTTTGACAGGTTTCGGGAATTAATTTAATGATTTTCACTAAATTTATAAAAATACTCTAATATTTCTCTAATTAATTTATAGTGATTTGAATTTGAAATTGTCATTCTTTTTGAATTCGATCGAATTCTCGATTGATTTTAATGGCTTAAAGGAAGTTTCAAAGTTTTCTTTTCCTCGTATAAAATCATGGCATTTTTAGGACTTTTTGACAGGTCCCAGGGATTAATTTAATCGTTTTCGCTGAATTTTATAATAATGTTCAAAAAATTTTCTAATTAATTTATAGTGATTCGAATTGGAAATTGTTATTCTTTTTAATTCGAGGGAATTCTGGATTGATTTTAATGGATTGAAAGAAGTTTTAAAGCTTTTTTTTCATCTTATAAAAATCATGACATTTTTGGGACTTTTTGACAGATTGCAGGGATTTATTTAATGGTTTTAACTGAATATTATACTAATATTCTAATATTTTTTAAATTAATTTATAGTGATTTGAATTTGGAATTGTCCTTCTTGAATTCCAGGGAATTCTTGATTGATTTTAATGGTTTGAAAGAAGTTTCAAAGCTTTTTTTCCTCTTATAAAAATCATGGAATTTTTAGGACTTTCTGACGAGTTGCAGGGAATAATTTAATGGTTTTCACTGAACATTATAGTAATATGCTAATATTTTTCATATTAATTTATAGTGATTTGAATCTGAAATTCTCCTTCTCTTTGAATTCGAGGGAATTCTCCATTGATTTTAATGGTTTGAAAAAACTTTCAAAGCTTTTTTTCCTCTTATAAAAATCAGGGCATTTTTAGGACTTTTTGTCAAGTTCCAGGGATCAATTTAATGGTTTTCACTGTATTTTATAATAATGTTTGAATATTCTTCTAATTCTTTCTTGTGGTTTGAATTTGGCATTCTTTTGGAATTCCAGGGAATTCTCGATTGCTTGTAATGGTTTAAAAGAAGTTTCAAATCTTCTTTTTCTTTTAGAAAAATCATGGCATTTTTAGGACTTTTTGACAGGTTTCAGGGATTAATTTAATGGGTTTCAATAAATTTTATAATAATACTCTAATATTTCTCTAACTAATTTATAGTGATTTGAATTTGAAATTGTTAATCTTTTTGAATTCGAGCGAATTCTCGATTGATTTTAATGGCTTGAAAGAAGTTTCAAAGCTTTCTTTTCCACGGTTAAAAATCATGGCATTTTTAGGACTTTTTGACAAGTCCCAGTGATTAATTTAATCGTTTTCACTGAATTTTATAATAATGTTCGAAAATTTTTCGAATTCATTTATAGTGATTTGAATTGGAATTTGTTATTCTTTTTAATTCGAGGAAATTCTGGATTGATTTTAATGGATTGAAAGAAGTTTTAAAGCTTTTTTTTCATCTTATAAAAATCATGACATTTTTGGGACTTTTTGACAGATTGCAGGGATTAAGCTTTTTAAAAACTTTGAAATCTTTCAATAATCTTTTGAAAGCTTTTGAAATCGTTTGAAATCCTTCGTAAAATATTTTGAATCTTGTATAATCTTGGAAATATATGAAATCTTTTGAAATCTACTGAAATCTTTTTAAATATTTTTGAATCATTTGAAATCTGATTAACACGATTTTGTGAAATCTTTTGAATTTTCTTGAAATCCTTGAAACACTTGACATCTCTGTGAAATATTTTAAAATATTTTAAAACCTTTTAAAATCTTTGAAATCTTTCTGAAATATTTTGGAACCTTTGGAAATCACTTGAAATTGTCCGAAATCTTTTAAATCTGATGTACATGCATTTGTGAAATCTTTTTAATCCTTGTACAATCTTTAAAATCATTGCAATCTTTTGAAATCTTTGATAATCTTCAAAATCTTTGTGAAATCTTTGAATTCCTTTGAATCTTGGTGAAATCTTTGAAAATCCTCTAAAATGTTTTAAAACGTTTCGAAATCTATTGAATCTTTTTAAATCGTTTTAAACCTTTTTCAATCCTTTCAATTATTTCAAACCTTACTTTAAAAATTGGGAAATTGTATCCTCGTGAAATTTTTGAAATCCTCGAAATATTTGTGAAAACTTTTAAAATCTTCTAAAAGCTTCTGAAGTTTTTTTAAATATTTGAAATCTTTCTAAAATAATTTGAAACCTTTTGGAATCGTTTGAAATCCTCCGTAAAATATTTTGAATCCTTGTATATTCTTGGCAATATATTTAATCTTTGGAAATCTGCTGAAATCTTTTAAAATATTTTTAAATCATTTGAAATTTGATTTACACGCCTTTGTGAAATCTTTTCAATCTTTTAAATCTTGGTGAAATTTTTTTAAATCTTCTGAATTTTTGTGAAATCCTTGAGACCCTTGAAATCTCTGTGAAAATCTTTTGAAACCTTTTGAAATCTTTGAAATGTTTCAGAAATATTTTATAACCTTTTGAAATCACTTGAAATTTTCCAAAATCTTTCAAATCTTGTGAAGTCTCTTGAGACTGTTTGAAATCTTTAAAATATTTTCAAATCTTGTAAATCTTTGTGAAATATTTGAAGTCCTTGAAATCTTTGTGAAATCTTGACAAATCCTCTAAAATCATTTTAAACCTTTCGAAATCTATTAAATCTTTCTAAATCGTTAAAAACATTTTCAATCTTTTGAATTATTTCAAATCTTTCTTTAAAAATTGAGAAGTCTTTTGAATCCTTGTGAAATCTTTGTAACCCATTCAATCATTGTTAATTTTTTGAAATCTTCTTGAAGTCTTTTGTAATCTTTGTAATCTTTGTGAAATCTTTGAAATCCTCGAAATATTTGTGAAATCTTTTTAAATCTTCTAAAAGCTTTTGAAGCTTTTTAAAATATTTGAAATCTTTCTCAAATATTTTTGAAACCTTTTGCAATCGTTTGAAATCCTTCGTAAAATATTTTGAATCCTTGTTTAATCTTGGAAGTATATGAAATCATTTGAAATCTGCTGAAATCTTTTTAAATATTTTAAAATCATTTGAAATCTGATTGACACGTCTTTGTGAAATCTTTTGAATCTTTGAAATCTTGGTGAAATTTTTTGAAATCTTCTAAAATATTTCTAAACATTTGAGAAATCTTTTCAATGCAATCATCTGAAATCTTTTTAAATCTTCTAAATATATGAAATCATTCTTAAATTTTTGTGAAGTACTTTGAAATCGTTTGAAATCTTTTCAAATCTTTAAATTATTTGTAAATCTAGGAATTTGGTGTGCACTCAAAAGTGGAGAGGCGAACTTCGCGAAAATTCTAATCTAAATTAAATTAAAATTCTAATTTCAAATTTTAATAATAATAATGCAGGTACTTAAACATTCTTTACCATATTTTATATATAAAAATACTAAAAGATTATATGAAAAAATGAAATATATTACTCTTCGGATTTCAATAAAAAATGATTTTATAAGCCAAGAATAAAAAAAAATCAAATTTAAGGTTATCATGAAACATTCAAGGACATTTCCAGGTTTTCAGGGTTAAAATAAATCAAGAAGAATTCCAGTTTTTCAAGGTCACTAGACACCCTGTTTATTTGATACCATTTTTTAATCAGTTGCTTCAGAGTATTCTATTATATTTATTTTTTAGATCATCCTATTTCTCAATTAATGAATTCTGATCTAAGTTTAAATCTGCAATTAAATTCCACCTTGAATATTTAATCTCTTTTTCAGAAGGGAATCCCTTCGTCACGAAAAATTGGAAAGACTGGATGTCACCAACTGCAATTTGGATCGACCAGGACTTCATGATCTTCCTGCTCTCACTTATGCTAAACTTTCCCACAATGGAATTCACATTCTTCCAGATCGAATTTTTGCTAAAAATCGAGCACTAACTCACATCTATCTAGACACGAATCGTATTGGTCATCTCAACAAAAGTTCATTCGCCGGTCTCATACACCTCGAAATGCTGGATTTATCAGGAAACGATCTTGAGGAAGTTCACTGGTCTATTTTTCGTGAAAACAACCAGCTAAATTTGCTAAATCTTTCCTCAAATAATATTCGAGATGTGGCAAATCTGACTACTTCTGCAATGACAGTAGACCTTTCTTCTAATTTAATTACCAAAGTCGATTCAAGTACTTTGGTGAATATGCCTAAAATCAGAACCTTGAATCTTAGCAATAATTTTATAAAGGATATTTCAGGAAGCTTAGAATCATTGACTTTGAGAATTTTGGAATTGAAAAGGAACCGACTAGTTGAACTGGGTGGTCAGATGTTTGTAGGTCTGCCTGAACTCATGAAACTTGATCTCTTCGGTAAGTTGTAAAATAACTATTTTTTTAAGTTTATATTAATATAATTTTTTTAAGATTCTTGAACAAATTCAGAACGATTTTTTAAGATTTCAAACATTTGAATCAAAATTTATAGAAAAACTAGTATATTGTGTATCGTAAAGTTTTATGTACCGGGCGTAAAGTTTCATGTAGCGGGCGTAAAGTTTCAATTTGGCCCGGCGGCGGAGTGCGCATGTGCGAGCGTCACTGGGCTGGAAGAGGCCACATTACACCTGCTTCACGTGCATGCAATGGCGCGTTTTGGAAAATTTAATTATTTTGTTGAAAATAAGTCTTTTTTGGTCGAAAGTTTAATTGTCTTGTTGAAAATTCGTCCTTTTGGATTGAAAATTCATCTTTTTTGTTGAAAATCCATTTTTTGTTGTTGAAAATTCAACTTTATTCTAAAAAATTCAATTATTTGGTTGAAGTTTGATCTTTTTTGTTTGAAAATTCGATCATGTGGTTGAAAATTCATCTTTGTAGGTGGAAAATTCAACAATTTTGTTGAATATTCAACTATTTTGTTGAAAATTTAAGTATTTTGTGGAATATTAAACTATTTTGTTGAAAATTAGTCTTTTTTGTCGAAAATTCAACTGTTTTGTTGACAATTTGACCTCTGGGATTGAAAATTCATTTCTTTTTTGTTAAAAATTCAACTTTCTTGGATAAAATTCAATTTATCTGTTGAAGTTTAATCTTTTTTGTTTACAAATTTGACCATGCGGTTGAAAATTGATTTTTGTTTGTTGAAAATTCAACAATTTGGTGAAAAATTCAATTATTTTGTTGAAATTTGAATTATTTTTTGGAAAGTTGAATTATTTTGCTGATTAGTCCTTTTTGATTGAAAATTCATCTTGAATGGTAGAAAATTCATCTTTTTTGGTTGAAGTAAATAAATGTGACATTTTTAAATTTTAATCTGAAATTTTGTTATTCCATGTATAAAAGATTTAATGTTAAAAATGTTAGAAGATTAAAATGGTTAGGGAGAAAATGCAAAATTGGTCAGGGAAAAATCAGGGAATTTGGAAAATGATCTTTCTCCCAGAAAAATATTGTTGTAAAGTTTGCTTTGTAAAATTGTTCCAGATCCGAGGACCAATTAGAAGCCCAGAAAGTAGCGGAATCTGCAAGTGTCGATTTTTCCCGTTCGACAATGGACACTTTAGCAGACACAAAAGACGCGATGAAATCGATGCAAGAAAATTTCGTTCTGATAGAGTCTTCCCTAAAATCGAAGAACGATCATCTTCTACAACAACTGGAAGAACGAGAAACCAAACTTGCGGAGGCTTTGGAGAGAATTTTCAATTTAGAATCCGGTGCTGGAATTTCTCGAGTTCCAGAAACCGAGGAACTTGAATACAAAATCCAGAAACTGGAGGAAAGTAATCGCAAATTGCAGGATGAGAGATACGAGTTGCAGAAAAATAATTCGGAGTTGCAGAATAAAGTTATTGCCCTCGAATCTACGAATGGAAATGGGCTGATTGTTGAGAAGGATAATCGAATCGCAGAGCTTGAGAGTTTGATCGAGGAGCTGAAGAAGTCGAATCAGCTGTTGCAGGAGGAATCGAAAACGGAATTGCAGAAGCAGGTGGTGGAATTGTTAGCCAAAAATGAGGAGATTTCGAACAAGGTTGTCGATCTGGAAAGGATTGTTCATGATTTGGAGACTGAGAAAGCAGAACTTGTGGCGAAAATTCCGAGCGAGAGTCCGAAAGAAGATGATAAGGTGGTGAAATTGACGAAAGAGCTGGAGGATTTCAACAGGAGCATGATTAAAATGAAGGCACAGCACAAAAGCAAGGTGAAAAATCTTCAGAGGCAGTTGGAGAGCTTCAGAAAGGTGAGACTTTTCTCTGAATCTTATTTGTAATGATCTCTTCTCAAAATTATGATTTATGTGTCTCGGAATCTTGCGACTATTTTCACTTTTTGATACTTTTTTTTTGACGATGCAACTATTTTTATACTATTTTGACGAAAAAAAGTGCACTAATGCTGCTATTTTCTGAAATTGGTCGCTAATAACTGTTTGTTCTTTAAATAAGTTTTCAAAATTCTGCGCTAGATTGGCTAGAATAACATTCGTTATCTTAAAAATCAAAATTTCATAAGATTTTAAAATAATTCAAATATTTTCCAAAAATGTTAAGAATCTTATAAAAATTTCTAGAGGATTTTGCCACTACTTCGAAAAAAAATGATACTAAAGACACCATTTTCACAGAATTGTGCGCTAATGCTACTATTTCTTTAATTTTCATTTAAAAATATTTTCAAGCCGTGAAAAAATTACGTCAAGTTTTTTTCTGAAATTTCGTGGTGGAAATTTCGTAGGCTAGGGTCCGTAAAAATGAAAAGAGACGAATTCTCAATAAAAAATGCAATAGTTGATATTTTAAAGAAGAAAATATATTCATTTTAAATAAAAAACAGTTGAATTGAACGAAAAAGGACGAAATAGTTGCTTTTTCAACCAAAAAGTTGACATTTTCTACAAAATTAGCCGAATTTCTAACAAACTACATGCATTTTTAAACAAATGTTGAGTTTTTAACTCAAAATAGTTGAATTTTCTATCAAAAAGTCGAATTTTCAATAAAATATATCAAATTTGAAATAAAAAAGACTGACTGTTAGATTAAAAAATTATTTTGAACAAAAAAAAAAAACGAATTTTTAGCAAAATAGTGAAATTTTCAAACAAATAGTTGATTTTTCAGACAAAAATAAAAGATTTTTTACAAAAAAAAAGACGAATTTTTAACAAATTACATGAATTTTCAATTAAATGTTGAGTTTTCAACTCAAAATAGTTGAATGTTCTACCGAAAAAGGCGAATTTTCAATAAAATACATAAAATATGAACTAAAAAAGATTGACTTTTAGATTAAAAAATTATTGTAAACAGAAAAAAACGAATTTTCAGCAAAATAGTAAAATTCTCAAAGAAATACTTGATTTTTCAAACAAAAAAAAAACATTGTCTACAAAAAAAGACGAATTTTTTTAAAATTACATGAATTTTTAACCAAATGTTAAGTTTTTAACTCAAAACAGTTGAATTTTCTACCGAAAAAAGGCGAATTTTCAATAAAATACATAAAATCTGAACTAAAAAGGATTGATTCTTAAATTAAAAAAAAATTAAAATTAAAAAAATTAATTTGAACAAGAAAAAACGAATTTTCAACCGAGTAGTGAAATTTTCGACCGAAAAAGGCGAATTTTCAATAAAATACATAAAATCTGAACTAAAAAAGATTGACTTTTAGATTAAAAAATTATTTTATACAACAAAAAATACGAATTTTCAGCAAAATAGTAAAATTCTAAAACAAATAGTTGATTTTTCAACCAAAAAGATAAAATTTTCTAAAAAATATAGATATATATATATATAATAATTTGTTACATCATAACCATGTAAGGAAATTTTTGTTCGAAAACATTTTTTTGGTTTGAGAAACAAACAAATTGTTTTGAAAACTTGAAAATAAATTTTGTTTTCAGTAAAAATCATCTACTAACTTTTTTGCAATCAGTTTCTGTATTATTTTATGACGAAGGAATTTTTTAAAGTTAATTAGAGTGTGAAAATTCAATTTTAGAAAGAAAATTTCTTCATGTCCCTTACATGTTATCGTATGGAGCATTTTATCGGAAAGTATTAACTTTTATCAACTTTCTTTTTTTTCCAGTTTGAAAAGTTTTGGATCAGGTACCATTTTCACAAAGGACAATATTTCGAGTGGAATAAAAATGAATTGAAATTATATAATTTTTTAATGAAAATATTTGAAATTTATTGAATCAGAATTGAAATATTTTTAAATTGAAAAATTTTAAACCAGAAGCTCTTAAAATTTTACATTATCCGACTAAAAGTTTGAAAATTGGATAATTTCATCAAAAATAAGCTGAAATTGTATATAATTTTTAATTTAAAGCGTTCGAAAATGAGCAGATTTTATATTGAATTGACGAATCGCAAAATTTAATGAATTTAGATGAAAATTTCAAAAATTAGGCAGTTTGTGAAATTCTGTAATCTTCAATTGTTATGGGATAAAAAAAATTATGCGTATATTAAAAATTTTTATAAAAGCTCTGAAAACCTTAAATTATTTCAAGTGAATTCAAATATTGTGAAAATTTATAATTGTCAAATTGTTGATTTCAGAACTAAAAAATGGTGACTATTTCAAATTAAATAAATTATTTAATTGCTGATTTATCAATTTCCGACAGTTCTATTTTAATCTATTTCAGTTTTAAGCAACTCAAGTTATACATTTTTTATTTTTAGTCGTTTAAATTTTAACACTTCCTTTAGAATTTCTATTATTCATACTTGTAATTTTCCAAACAAATATTTTTCAATTTTAAATGATATTCATTATTTTACACACACACATGCACACACGCGCACCCCCCACCACACATACATACGCAAACATGGCGTGATTTCCTTAATGAAAAATGATCAATTTTATACTATTCGTACTGAAAGTAATCCGGTTCGAAATCAGAACGAAATCAGACTATCTTCTAGTAAGTTTCTCTTTAGAATTAGAGATTACTGTTTTTAATAAAGGACCCTTTTTGAGAAAGGAAAATAGGAAAAGTACAATCCGCTGAAAATGGAGAAAGGATAAGGGAGAGGACTAGGCAAAGGAAATAGAAAAATTGTGGGAGGAATTCAAATAAAATAAGGAAAAGCGGCAGGATTACTAGAAAAATATCGGAAAAAGGGTTATAAAGGTTCAGAAAACCGTAAAGAGGACTTGCTTGATAAAGAATGTGCTGAACAGATGAATACGGTTTGGGATTGTTTTAAAAAATAAAACGACAAAAACAATGATGAAGAAAGGGAAAACCTAAAAGAGGAAAAGAAGAAACTTAAAAGCTTTCACGCAAAAAAGGAAAAGGAGAAACGGGAGGAAAGTAGAAAAAGGCTGAGGAAATTACATGCGTGGGAAGATTCTGGCAGGCGATAGGAAACTTCAGGCCTAGAAGAAAGAGAAATAGAGAAAGGAAAAAATAAAACGAAAAAAAAGGCTAAACCATTTTAGAAACCTACTAGAGGTAAGAAAAGGAAAAGTAAATAACTTTGCCTTAAACAGCTTTGGTATAGAGTCAGATGTGAAGAAAAAAGAGGGGATGGCAGAAGTAGAAAATGTTAGGATCGGTGAAAAAAGGAGGGATGAAGCAGCATCAGAAGGTGCAGTGAGAGGAAGATGATACGGGTAATTAAAAGGGAATATCTTTGCCAGAAACCGGCTATAAAATCTTAGCAGCAATTATGGATGAAAGGATTCGGTACGGGATGGAGAAGAAGAGCCTATACAAGGAGAGCCAGGCTGGACTGGAGAAGAAGAAGAAGAAGAAGAAGAAGAAGAAGAAGAAGAAGAAGAAGAAAAAGAAGAAGGTCCACCACGAGGAACACCATGAATAGGGTTGCCATCAGGTAAACAATCAAACTGCGAACTTAAATCTGAAACAGGAAAGAGAGAACTATTTGGTATGTGAGCGAAAATAAGTTTGCTTATGATTACTATAGGGGAGACCACCCTACAGTAGATAATGATCTTACAGAGTATAATCCTCAATTATGAAGAATTAAAGTTGGTTGGACCCACTGGACATCACATCTCCGTCTCAAACTCCCTTGTCAATAATAAACTAAAAACCGATTATGCAAAACTCTATACTACAGTCTCTGACTCAATTTAGGTATAAGAGGCAGGTTCTAGAAATGATTAGGGAAATATATAGAGTAACATTGGGGAGATCCGGTCAGACGTGGAGACAAGGTAGACGGATGTGAGGTGCCAGGGCAAGTTTTGAAGTTATTCAAAGGGAAAAACTGAGAGGAAACTTGGATGCGGAAGTTGGAGATATTAGTCTGACTTGAGTAGTGACGTGAGCAGTGGTGTCGAAAGAGGTGAATGGATTTGAAAGATCAGCTAGGATAATTGAGAGTCGGACGAAGGGAAAGAAGTGTGAGTTGTGACAGAAGTGCTACCATACCAACAAAGTGAGATGGGTAATGATAAGAAGCAGGAGACGGAAACGTGGGAAGTTATACCCTACCGTAAATCTAGATTATTTTAAGATATTTTCTAGACTCAGCTTAACCAGCGAAAGTCTGGGACAATTTTATGGCGGTCGCCTTGTCTAGAGTTCGTCTAGGGTTCATTTAGTTGTGTCTAGTAAGTTTTACCTGCGACACTTTTGAGTATAGCATTCGTCTAGTATCATCTAGAAAGGGGTCAATTCTAGATGATGTGCTGCTAGACAATCTCATCTAGAAATCGTCTAGATTTCCGGTAGAGTGAAAGGGGCTTGGAAGAAAGCAGTAGATATGTTGGAAGCACGGCAGGAAAAATTCATTGTGGACCTGAAAATGGAATCGGAGATAGAGAGAGCGCTTATGACAGGCCTGCCCAGATAGGGGAAAAAGACTCATTTGCCAGATGGGATTTTAACACCACCACCGACCTCTACTCATTCATGGGAATCTTTCCTGATACCTGGAAAGAGGCGATTATTCGCCCTGTTCCTAAAATATCTAACCCTACCTCTCCCAAATATTCCCGCTCAATATCCATCCTCTGTGCATTGTCTAAACCTTTTGAACGCATTGTCCATCAAAAACTTACTGCACATATTGAAACTAACAATTCAATGGACCCAATGCAATCTGGGTTTCGTGCCAGGCATAGTACTCTTACAGCTACACTTAAAGTAACTTCTGACCCTGAACTGGCAATTGATAGAAGAGAAATAACTGTTGTTGTCCTTTTGGACTTTTCTAAGGCGTTTGATACAGTAAACCATCATTTACTATTGCCTAGGCTCAAATCACTTTACTCTCAAATATGGCTGTTAAATGGCTTGAATCTCACCTCAGTAATCGTTCTGAAAGTGTACAAATCAGCAATGGCGAGCGTTCTGATTGTGGTGAGGTCAAGAGTGGTGTCCCTCAGGGATTCACGCTTGCACCCACTCTATTTAGTATCTATACCTCTGAACTTGTTGGCGAACTTCGCCATGGCAACTATGACAAATATGCTGACGACTTTAAGCTTTACCTTTCCGGGCCTATTGCCACTCTTAAGAGTTTACTTGAAAAGGTACGGGAGGATATTGATTTGGTGTCGCAGTGGGCTTTGACAAACGGTCTCACTCTTGACCCTGCTGAAACTAAGACTATAATCATAGGACCTTCTTCCTCTCCTTCACTTGCAACAATTGCAACCTTGTCTCCTCTCTTTTTATCGATGAGCGTCTAATCCCCTTTGTGGATTCTGTGAAATATTTAGGCTATATTCTTAATCGCCCTCTTACGTGGAATGAACAAATTGCGGATATCTCGAGGAAAACCTTTAGAGTTCTCCAACAGCTTAACAGGAATGAAGAATCACTTCCTACTCCGACGGGTATCCTCCTAATTAAGAGCCTCATTCTTCCTTTCTTTGACTACGGCTGTGTTGTATATGACGATATCACTGATAAACTGAATGGGAAGTTTGAACGTACGCTTAATGCGTGCATTCGGTTCATCTATAATATTCCAAAAAGCGAACATATTACCCAATATAGAGAAAGAGCAGGACTTCTTCACGCTGCCAAAAGGAGACAATTTTTAATGGGTAACCAGCTTCATAGCCTATTCAGTAATGCAGCTCCGCACTATCTTCTTAATCTCTTCCATTTTATTGACAAAGATCAACCAACAGATACCAAACTCCGTGAAAGGAAAACAAAACTAAAAAGTCAGCCACACCACACTTGTAAAATGTAAAATGGTCTTCTGTTATTCGTGGTGCTCGCCTTTGGAACAAACTACCTATGAGCATTAGGAATGCACCTTCACAATTTCACTTTTGGAAAATCCTTTTTGGTTACTTATTTAACACTTCAAATCCTACCCTTGAAATTACACATTGGTGACACTTAAATCTTTGAGTTTAAAACGTATATAAGCTTGCACATGAATGTATTTACTCTTAAGCACGTAGATTTGCGCATGCACACTTACAGTCTTATTCGTAACAGACCACATCTAATTATGTGCATCTTAGTTTATTTCTTTACTTCTGTTAAATACATATTTTTCATTTTTATCCTTATGTTGATCACCGTCACTTTCTGATTATAACATGTATCACCTGTCCCTTATAGGGCTATCTAACCCTAGGAACTTTTCATGCATAAATACAAATAAATACAAAATACATAAGTGACCTTATGCTCGCGCTGGTTACTGTCGCCACAGAGGTATCCACAATAATTTTTCAGTGCAAGAGATAGAGGAAGAGTGCAATGCAAAAAAGCAAAGGGCTTATGGTATCGCCCTAAAAGACGCTCCCCTGGAAGGTGACGTTGTTCGTTGTAATACGATGATTTCCAGGTGAGATAGTCAATCTAGTTTTCCAAAGAGGCATCAATCTCTCTATCCATCTCACTATGTATGGATGCACCTTCAAGCTTTATAATAGACAGATGATGAGTCTATGAGAGGTTGAATCGAAAGCTTTCCAGTAGTCAATCCAGGCCATCGACAGTACGCGTTGATGGGCTGCAATGTCTTTATAGATACACGTGTCAATTAGCAGGTTCTCTCGACAGCCTGCTACACCTTTTTTCGAGCGACGTTGTTTGTACATCTCACGCCACACAGACTCAATTTGCCGAACAATCGTGTTGTTTAGTGTGTTCAAACAAGTTATTGGCCTGTAATTCTCTTGGTTAAACAAGTTGCCTTTTTTTGGTAGGAGCAAAGTACGTCCTAACACCAGCCACTACAGGATGAGCGTCTTCGACTTTAAATATTAGGTGAATATGCGGGCCAAATTTGGTGTGTAGAAGTGAACTTCTTCCACCAGAAGTTTTTGATACAATCTGGTCCAGCACAGGAAAAGTTCTTCGTGCCTTTGAGTGCTTTTTGCATCTTTTCGGCAGTGATTAATGGACATTCCTTCTCAGATTTTATGAGGTCGTCGCAAAATTCTTTGAGTTGGATGATATTGTCACTATCTTCTTTCAACTTTAGTGTTTTCGCGATCTTGTATACCTTTGTCCAAAAAATTTCTGCATCATTGGGCTTGGGTAGATTTTTGACAGAAAAAGGTTGATCACTGAAGAGGCGAGATGGGTCATCGAGAAACTTTTGATTCTCCCTGATCCATCTCTCCCTTTTCTGTTTTCTCCTCCTTGCGTCAGAAAACAGCCGTATTCTGTCAACAATATGCTGCTTGATTGTCAGCAGCTTTTACTTTTTCTGTGTCTAATTCAAGAGCTTCAGTTCTTCGGCGAACTTTTGAACACTTTTCGTGAACGGTCTACCAGATTTTATGTAGTCAATCACACATTTAACACGGGACGCATTCTGTCTTGCCTATCTAATCTTCTTGTTCAGTTGATGCAAGCGTCTTTTGGTCTTTTGATCCATGGTCGGTTTGAGCCTTCGACTTGAATCACCCAAAGCTCCCGCAGCACCATTAACTGAGCAATTGATGATCCGGAGGTCGGACTCTTGCGAGATTTCTCCACGAAGGGAGGCATTTATTTCAGCCAGATCTTGGGGCTTAGGAGGAACTTGCATGTTAATGTTTCTTCTTGTCCTGAAATCGTGATCATCTCTAAGTTGAATAAGAAATAAAAAAACACTTGTGGAAATGGAATCGAGGAAAATACTTGGGAAAATAATTGAAATCAATTAAAACGCTTGTGGAAATGGGATCAAGAAAAATACTTGAGAAAATGGGAGTACTGTCCGTACTCGTAAAAAAATAGTTACCGGTACCGATAATAAGATATTTAGGAAAGTTTAGAAGGATGTAGATTTGTACAATTATTTATCTACAACAGAATTTAAAAGATTTTAAGACAATCTCAAAATTTTGTAGGAAAACTGAATTATGTAAAAAGATATTTCAGAGGGTTTGAAGTTTTGAAAAGACGTTAAAATAATTTAAAATTTGAAGAAATTCAAACACTTGGAAACAAAACTATTATTTTCGGTATTTTGCAAAAAATGTAGAACATTCTTAATCATTTTTTAAGAATACGAAAATTTTCTTTTCAGCTATTGTAATTTTCGTGGAACATTCATCTTTTCGCTTGAAAATTTGACAATGTGAATTAAAATGAAATTTGAAAGTTTACGTAATTGAGGAAATAACTGAAGAAAATCTTCCATTTGACTGCTTCTGAAAAACTCGTAAATTAATTGTAATGTTATTTCATGTATAGTTTAGTGATTCAGTTGTGCGTTTATGGGAGCATACTAGAATGCGTTTGCACGTCTAGAATTCATTTAAGACGATTTTTCAGTAAGTCTGCGTTTCTGGAAAACAGAGGACTTTCGATTTATGACTGCAACTGAAAACCCCGTAAATTAATTTTAATGTTATTTCATGTATAGTTAGGTTATGCAGTTGTGCGTTCGTGTGAGCATACTAGAATACATTTGCACATCTAGATATGATTCAAGACGATTTTTCAGTAAGTCTGCGTTTCTGGAAAACAGATGACTTTCGATTTATGACTGCAACTGAAAAACCCGCAAATTAATTTTAATGTAATTTCATGTATAGTTAAGAGATGCAGTTTTGCGCTTATGGGAGCATACCAGAATGCATTAGCACGTCTAGATATGATTTAAGACGATTGTTCAGTAAGTCTGCGTTTCTGGAAAACAGAGAATTTTCGATTTATGACTGCAACTGAAAAACCCGTAAGTTAATTTTAATCTTATTTCATGTATAGTTAAGTGATTCATTTGTGTGTATATGGGAGCATACTAGAATGCGTTTGCACGTCTAGAATTGATTTAAGACGATTTTTCAGTAAGTCTGCGTTCCTGGAAAACAGCGAATTTCCGATTTATGATTGCAACTGAAAAACCCGTAAATTAATTTTAATGTTATTTCATGTATAGTTAAGTGATTCAGTTGTGCGTTTATGGGAGCATACTAGAATGCGTTTGTTAATTTTGAAAAAATCTGGAAATTTTGAAAAATCGGGAAATTTTTAAAAAGTCTTGAAATTTTTAAAAAGTCTTGAAATTTTGAAAGATCGGGAAATTTTGAAAAAAAAAATCGAAAAATTTTGAAAAATTAAGAAATTGAAAAAAAATCGGGAACTTTGGAAAAAATCGGGAACTTTGGAAAAAATCGGGAAATTTTAAAAGATCGGTAAATTTTAGAAAAATCGGGAAATGTTGCAAAAATCGGGACATTTAGGAAAAACCGGGGAATTTTGAAAAAATAAGGACATCGGGAAATGTTGAAAGAAATCGTGAAATTTTGAAAAAATCAGGTAATTTAAAAAATCGGGAAGTTTTGAAAAATCGTGAAATTTTGAAGAATCGTTAAATTTTTTGAAAATTGGGAAATTGTTCAAAAAATGGGGAAATTTTTGAAAAATCAGGAAATTTTGCAAAAAATCAGGAAATTTAGAAAAAAAAACCCGGGAAATTTTGGAAAAATCATGACATTTTGAAAAATCGGGAAATTTTGAAAAAATCGGTTAATTTCAGAAAAAATCGGTTAATTTTAGAAAAATCGAGAAATGTTAAAAAGATCAGGAAATTTGGAAAAAATCAGGAAATTCCGAAAAATGGGGAAATTTGGAAAGAATTACAGAATTTTGACAAATCGGAAAATTTCGAAAAAAATCGGAAAATTTTGAACAAAATCGGAAAATTTTGAACAAAATCAAGAAATTTTGAAAAAATTAGGAAATTTGGAAAAAATCAGGAAGTTTTGAAAAATCGGGAAATTGTGAAAAAATCAGGAAATTTTGAAAAATCGGGAAATTTTCAAAAAATCGGGATATTTTGAAAAAATCGGGAAATTTTGAAAAATCGGGAAATTAAAAAAATCAGGAAATTTTGAAAAAATTCGGGATATTTGGAAAAATCGGGAAAATTTGAAAAAATCGAGAAATAGTGAAAAATCGGGAAATTAAAAAAATCGGGAAATTTCGAAAAACGTGAAATTCTAAAAAATCGGGAAATTTTGAAAAATCGGGCAATTTTGAAAAAATGGGGCAATTTTTAAAGAAAAAAAATTTATAAATATTAAAAAAATTCGGAACATTTTTGAAAAAATCAAGTAGTTTCGAAAAAAATTTGAAAATTTTTTAAAAATAAGGGCATTTTTGAAAAAAAACGGGAATTTTTTCAAAAATTTGAGAAATTTTGAAAAAGCAAAAATTTTGGAAATTTTGAAGAAAAAAAATTTGGAAATTTTGCAAAAATTCGTTTTTTTTTTTAAAAAAGTACCTCTGAGGGGTTCCTCCTCCACCCACCCTATAATTCACACTTAACCCATCCCCCAATGTTTGTTGGGGGGAGAAGGATAATATTCCGATTTTATATTTGCTCTTTGGAATATTTTGGTTTTTCTTAAATATCTCGGGAACCCACCGTGGGATTTTGGAAAAATTTTCAGGGATGATGGAGGACATTATGGGGCATGTTTTGGAAAAAAAATCTTAATTCATGGGCGTTGTATAATAGATAGGAGGAAAGGTATCAAGACCTTAAAAGGGAGCTGCAACAACTGTATCCAAAATATTCGGTACGAGTAATTGTCCGTGTGATAAGTGCTCTCGGAGGTGCGAAACTATCATTGGTTCGTAACCTTAAAGCCATTCCCGCGTGACAGAAGTATGCCACGGCACTTGCGAGATCGATGCAGAAAGCTGTCATTCTTGGGTCGCTTCGTGTCCTCAAAACACACGAAATTTTCGCCGACCTGTCGTTGTGATCTTTTATACTCAAATGATGTACATAAACGTACTTTACTGTCGGCTCTTGCATTTCTCAAAGTTTGAAGCCGATATTTCACTTATAAAAAAAGTTCTTAGGTTCAAAAAATTGCAAAAAATGCACCCAGTTTTCATTTCGTCGAAAATAATTTTTTGCGAAATTCCTCTTCGAATAAAGCACGTAAACGTAGTTTACTGTCTTCTCATACAGTTAACAAAGTTTCAGCCCGATATTTTATTTAGAAAAAAAGTTCTTAGATTCAGAAAAAAATTCAGAAAATTGAAAGAGTGAGGCCGGTAAAGTAGGTATTTATGCGTGTCACATGCCCTTATTTTATTTTCATTTTGATAGCGCTTATTATCTTCTTTTGTAATCCACAAAAAATATAAAAAAGGTGCAGTCGAGAATGGCGCGAACTCGCGAACTAATGGCGGTAATGCAGCGCTACTGCGCTTGCCCTTATATTAGTGGTAGCTTTCTGGTACTGAGTCGCAGAAAGCTCACAGACTCAACATGATTGGCTAATAACAGCGTCTCTAAGCGCGTCATATATTTGACATTGCACGACGCATTTTATTAAACACTCATTAATAGATATAGAAATGATGTGATCTAGTAATCACAATTAAACATTTTAGAAAGGGTACCTGTACTCGAGCAATTGTCACCAGTACCATAATAATCTATAATGTAATTATAGCACTCTTTATAACAAGTATTTCTCCATTTTTCTCCGTGTAATGTAAGTTCCGACACATTTGCAGATGGGACCACATAAGATTCCGTCGGGAAAATAATTCCATTTTGTGTTTTCGATATCTTATTTAAAGCCGGATAGAGCCAGATAGGCAATCGTCTTCGCACTTGAACGAAAACAGCCTTCTAATGTAAGTTGCGACAAAGTTCCAGATAGGGTCGCATAAGATTCCGTCGGCCAAATAATCCAATTTTTTGTTTCCAAAGTTCGCTTCAAAACCGAATAGATCCAGATAGAAAACCTTTTTTAGACTTGATCGAAAGCAGTCTTCTAATGTAAGTTCCGACATAGTTCCTGATAGGACCGCATAAGATTCCGTCGGGGAAATAATTCAACTTTCTATTTCCGATGTTTGCTTTAAAAACGGATAGAGCCAGATAGGCAATCATCTTCGGACTTCAGCAAAAACAGTTTTCTAATTTAAGTTGCGACAAAGTTCCAGATAGGGCCACATAAGATTCCGTCGGCCAAATAATTCAATTTTTTTTCCAAAGTTCGCTTCAAAGCCGGATAGATCCAGATAGAAAACCATATTTAGACTCAAACGAAAACAGTCTTCTAATGTAAGTTCCGACAAAGTTCCGCATAGGGCCAGATAAAATGCTATTTTCCATATATCATCCAGATTAAAATTCGGATAGAGTCGCTAGTTTTCCGTTCAAGATTTTACGAACCGAAAGAGATACAGATAGAAACGGAATAAAATCCGACGTGGGCATTCGCACCTTTATCCGGCTTTGTATCTGACTCTATCGGATCCTATCCGTCATTTTTAGCAGGGCAGCCTTATTAAAAGAATGAAAGCAGTAAGAAACTAAAATAAATGTCCAAATAATGGATTTGTTTCATTAATTTCTTTGATAAAGACATATAATTATTCAACTAATTATGAATTTTCCTTAAATTAGCGTGAAGTTCCCAACTAAAAGGACTGACAACGAAAAAAACGAATTTTTTTGTCGACAAATGCGCGAATAATGCATTTGTTAATTAAATTTGTTTAAAAAATCATAAAATTTATCAACTAATAATGAATGTTGCTGAAATTATTATGAAGCGTCCAATTAAAAGGACTAATATAGAGAAAAAAACTAAGTTTTCCGTTCGACAGATGCCCGAATAATGCATTTGTTTATTAAATTTGATTTAAAAAATATGAAATTTATCAACTTATTATGAATGTTGTTAAAATTATCATGAAGTTACAAATTAGAAGGACAAGCATGGAAAAAACAATTTCCCTCGACAAATGCCCTAATAATGAATTAGTTTATTAAATTTGTTTAAGAAAATCAGAAAATTTATCAACAAAATATGAATTTTGCTGAAATTATCATGAGGCTCCCAATTTTCGAAAATTGACATAGAAAAAAACGAATTTTTCTGTCGACAATTGCCTGAATAATGCATTCGTTTTTAAATTTGATTATAATATTAACAAGAAAATCTTGAGAGCAATTTTTTCCATCCTAATATTGTTTCCATTCTAATTTCCAATTTCAAATTTCTTGTTGTATTATTTTGAACCAAAAAAGTCCTTTTTCCCCACTGTGCGTCGATGGCATGCAAAATAACTTGTGGATATAATGCAGAGGTCAGTACTCCCTGGGTCACTCGTGCCTTCAAAACGACCGACATAATCACGCTACGACCACCTATCTTACGGTTACGATGCGTGGTTGTAGTGACACTTTTACCATGGGAGCCATTATTCATTACGTATTATTGGAAGCGTGGTTTCAAAAACTACAGCGAGATTCCACCAACAGCAGGCGCCATTTTAGGAGATGCCACATATTCTTCCTGATACGAAAATGAGTCAAATGGCTAGTGTTAGATTGATGAACTCATTTGTTTTGAGAATACGGAACGTCCTAGAGATAAGTGAAGGTCGAGGTAAAGTTTTTAAATTCTTGGTAATTCAAAATCGGGTAATAAAACCGGTAACATACCGGTATGTAACTGAAGCTTCGAGAATTTATCGAGAATTTAGGAGAATATTCAATTATAATGCGTTTTTGTTATTTTTAAAAGTAATTAGATAATGAGTATGATGTTATAGTTAATTTTCTATCATTTGGTGTATTTTTAAAATATTTGTTATCACAAAAAATATACCAAATGATCGAAAATTAACTATAACATCTTGAACATTTATTGATAGTGGTCGACAACCCTTTAACCCTGATAGTGCCAGGTGGGGATCAGAGGCCCAGAAGACCAGGTGGGATCTTATCCGACCTCACCTTTTTTATTGCATAAAAACTCCTTTAATTATTTTTATTATTAATTCATTAATCCGTTTCCCTTTCGGGGTAGGCGTGAATTGCTCGGTTGGAAAGTAGTGATGTGTGGATGGATATATAGGTGAAGGGTCGAACGCCTCGAGACAGGCTCTCAGGCATGACAAACTGACTCACTGTCTGTGTGATTGTTCTCAACATTGCAAACGTCTCGCGACAGGCTCTGAGGCATGATAAACATACTGCTGATGGATTGGTCGTAACATTGCGAACGCCTCGAGAAAGGCTCTCGGGCATGAACAACTGAGTCACTGACGGTATGATTGTTCTCAACATTGTCAACGTCTTGAGACAGGCTCTCAGACATGACAACTATACTGTTGATGGAGTGTTTGCAATATAGCGAACGCCTCGAGACAGGCTATCAGGCATGAGAAACTGACTCAATGACTGTGTTATTGTTCTCAACATTGCAAACGTATAGACACAGGCTCTCAGGCATGACGACCATACTGCTGATGGAGTGTTTGCAACATTGCAAACGCCTCGAGACAGGCTCTCAGGCAGTACAAACTGACTCATTGACTGTTGTATTGTACTGAACATTGCAAACAACTCGAGACAGGCTCTCAGGCATGAGAACCATATTGCTGATAGATTGTTTAGAACATTGCAAACGTCTCGACACAGGCTCTCAGGCAGGACAAACTGACTCACTGACTGTGTAAGTGTTCTCAACATTGCCAACGTCTCGAGACAGGCCCTCCGTCATGACAATCATACTGCTGATGGATTGTTTGCGACATTGCGAACGTCTCGAGGCAGGTTCTCAGGCATGAACACCATACGGTTGATGGGTTGTTTGCAACATTGCGAACGCCTCAGGAGAGGCTCTCAGGCATGACACACTGACCCACTGACGGTGTGGTTGTTCTCAACATTGCCCGCGTCTAGAGACAGGATCTCAGGCATGACAACCATACTGCTGCTGGAGTGTTTGCAACATTGCGAACGCCTCGAGACAGGCTCTCAGGCAGGACAAACTGACTCACTGACTGTGTGAATGTTCTCAACATTGCAAACGTCTAGAGACAGGCTCTCAGGCATCACAACCACACTGCTTAAGGAGTGTTTGCAACATTGGGAACGCCCCGAGACAGGCTCTCAGGCAGGACAAGCTATCTCACTGTCTGTGTGACTGTTCTCAACATTGCAAACGTGTAGAGACAGGCTCTCAGGCATGACAACCATACTAATCATGGAGTTTTTGCAACATTGCGAACGCCTCGAGACAGTATCTCTGGCAGGACAAACTGACTCACTGACTGTGTGATTGTTCTCAACATTGCAAACGTATTGAGACATGCTCTTAGTCATGACAACCACACAGCTGATAAGGTGTTTGCAACCATGCGAGCGCTTCGAGACAGGCTATCAGGCAGGACAAACTGACTCCTTGACTGAGTGATTGTTCTAAACATTGCAAACGTCTCGAGACAGGCTTTAAGGCATGGCAACCATGCTGCTGATGGATTGTTCGCAACATTGCGAACGTCTCGAGACAGGCTCTCAGGAATGACAACCATACTGCTGATCGATTGTTCGTAACATTGCAAACGTCTCGAGACAGGCCCTCAGGCATGGCAAACATACCGCTGATGGAGTGCTCGCAACCACGCGAAAGCCTCGAGACAGGCCATCAGGCAGGACAAACTGACTACTTGACTGTGTGATTGTTTTCAACAATGCGAACCTCTCGTGACAGGCTCTCAGGCATGGCAACAATATTGCTGATGAATTGCTTGCAAAATTGCGAACGCCTTGAGACAGGCTCTCAGGCATGACAACCATACAGTTGATGGATTGTTTGCAATATTGCAAACGTCTCGAGGCAGGCTCTCAGGCATGACAACCATACTTCTGATGGAGTTTTTGCAACATTGCGAACGCTTCGGGACAGGCTCTCCGGCAGGACAAACTGACTCTCTGACTGTCTGATTGTTCTCATCATTACAAAAGTCTCGAGTCAGGCTCTCAGGCATGACAAACATACTGCTGATGGAGTGTTTGCCACATAGCGAACGCCGCGAGACAGGCTCTCAGGCAGGACAAGCTAACTCACTGTCTGTGTGATTGTTCTCAACATTGCAAAATTCTAGAGATAGGCTCTCAGGCATGACAACCATACTGCTCATGGAGTGTTTGCAACATTGCGAACGCCTCGAGACAGGCTCCAAGGCATGACAAACAGACTCTCTGACAGTGTGATTGTTCTCAACATTGCAAACGTCTCGAGTCAGGCTTCCCGGCATGACAAACATACTGCCGATGGAGTCTTTGCAACCATGCGAAAGCTTCGAGACAGGCTATCAGGCAGGACAAACTGACTCCTTGACTGTGTGATTGTTTACAACATTGCAATCGTCTTGAGACAGGCTCCAGACATGGCAACCATTGCTGCTGATGGAGTGTTTGCAGCATTGCTAACGCCACGAGACAGGATCCCAGGCAGGACAAGCTGACTCACTGTCTGTGTGATTGCTCTCAACATTGCAAACGTCTAGAGACAGGCTCTCATGCAAGACAACCATACTGCTGATGGAGTGTTTGCAACATTGCGAACGCCTCGAGACAGGCTCTGAGGCAGGACAAACTGACTCTCTGACTGTCTGATCGTTCTCAACATTGCAAAAGTCTCGAGACAGGCTCTCAGGCATGACAAACATACTGCTGATGAAGTGTTCGCAACCACGCGAACGCCTCGAGACAGGCTATCAGGCAGGACAAACTGACTCCTTGACTGTGTGTTTGTTTTCGACATTGCGAACGTCTCGAGACAGGCCCTCAGGCATGACAACCATACTGCTAATCGATTGTTTGCAACATTGCAAACGTTTTGAGACAGGCTCTAACGCATGGCAATCATGCTGCTGATAGATTGTTTGCAACATTGCGAACGTCTCGACACAGGCTCTTGGGCATGACAAACATACTGCCGATCGATTGTTTGCAACATTGCAAACGTCTCGAGACAGGCTCTCAGGCAGGACAAGCTAACTCACTGTCTGTGTGATTGTTCTCAACATTGCAAACGTCTAGAGACAGGCTCTCAGGCATGACAACCATACTGCTCATGGAGTGTTCGCAACATTGCGAACGCCTCGAGACAGTATCTCTGGCAGGACAAGCTGACTCACTGACTGTGTGATTGTTCTCAACATTGCAAACGTATCGAGACAGGCTCTTAGGCATGACAACCACACAGCTCATCCATTCCGTGAATTCCATTGATTCCGTGAATTCAACGAATTCCTTGAATTCCTTGCATACCATTCATTCCTGGAGTTCAGTGAATTCCGTGATGTGCTTGAATTCCGTGAACTCCGTGAATTCCGTAAATTTCATAAATTCCGTGAAATTCTTAAATTCCATTAATTTCGTGAATTTTGCAAAAACAGTGAATTCCGTTATTTCAGTGAATTCCATGAATTCCATGAATTTTATAAATTCAGCGAATTCCGTGAATTCCGTGAATTCACTGAATTACGCGTATCCCATGAATTCCATTAATTCCGCAAATTTGGCGAATTCCTTAAATTCCATGAATTCTACGAATTCCGCAAAATCCGTGCATACAGCAAATTCCAAAAATTCATTGAATGTCATGAATTCATCGCATATCATGAAGCCATTGAATTTCATAAATTCCCTTAATTCTGTGAATTACGTGAATTCCATGAATTCCATAAATTTCATGAATTCCATTAATTCCTTGAATTCCATCAATTCCGTAAATTCCATAAACTCCGTGAATTCCGTAAATTCCATCAATTCCGTGAATTATATTAATCTCGCGAATTCCATCAATTTCGTCAATTCCACGAATTCCGCGAATGTCATTAATTCCGTTAATTCCTTGTGCACAGTTATCGACTCATAAACGCTACAATGCATGTATTGGAATGCTTGACGCGAGGGGTTAACAACTCGTAAAGTCAACTTGCACACCTTTGCTGAAGTCACTGGCGTGAATTCACTTTAACTCACATGAAGTCACTGAAATCACTTGAAGTCAGTGTATACTCCATCGGTCGAGTTGTGAACCGCTCGGCTCGACGGTAATTTCACACTTTACAACACTTACAATACATCTATTGCAATTTCGTAATTCCAATACCGTGTTTACAATTTTGCCTCACGGTTCTACTGTAGAACTATTGTAGAATGACAAATATTTTTAACAGTGTGAAATCTACTATTCTCAGCTGAGAATAGGCGTAGATCCAGATGAATCATCTGGGTGCACTACAAAGTCGTAAAGGGTCGTTGAACTCACGTACACTTTGATTCGATTCTGAAAGGCAATTCTATGTTTTGTTTGTTTATAATGAAGAAGCGAACTTTGGTTTCTATCCCTTCAAATCTGATGGAGGCCCTTTGTCAATACAACTCGATCGTTGTACCTTTGAAAGGTATAAGTGATGTCGCCATATAATATTTTCTGTGAAAGACGATTTTTGACTGAAGGGAAAATATAACCTCGCGAGAGTTTTCACAACGGGTCCTGCTACTTTCTTCATCATTTCTCGATTCAAGTTCCAACTGGTTCACCGTTTGTACTTACGTTCGAAGGTCAGAGATTCAGCCCTTAGTTTTTAAAATCGATCGTAGAATACTATTTTACTCTATAACAATACTTGCACTAAAAACTCGTTCGATAGCAGGGATGACGGCCTGGCCAAAGGGTAGCAACACTTGGAGACTTCTTTTATTAGGTCCTGGCAAGAATTTAGAGATTTTGAACCTCGTTTTGAGATGCGAGGGAAAAGATAATTTCTTGACTAGATACGTGAATTGTGTCGGAGAAGCAAAAAGTCTACTTGTCCCGTGACGCGTTGACCTTTATGTAGCATGCAAAGAGATTCTGACTATTATTCACGTGAACTTTGACGTACTTTTAGATTTCTATCGTAGGTGGTCGGTCTTAGAACGCGTAGAGATGAAACAGGGAAATATCTCTGTCTCGAGCTTAGCAAAGGTAGTATGTAGGTAGTATGTAACACCTTGATGAATATTTTACATAGAAATACCTTAAAAATGTATTTTTAATTCATTTCAGATGTAAAAAAAATATTCAAAGTGAGGGTAATAAGAAAAATAATCTGTTGCATGTGAAGCATTGTAAGTAAATGACAAAAATTGGTGTCATTAATATTGAATTTACCGGAAATTTCTCACTATAATAAAGGAACTTGTGTATACAACTTTATCAAATCATATAAGATTTTTTGTAAGATCTGTAACAAAATAAACCGAGTTTTTATAGAAAGAGGGTAATTCTAGTTACTGGTAAAAATCTACTCATTCCATCAGAGAAGGGAAAACCACAACAAATAATTCGAAAATTAATAATGAGATCAGTTGAAATATTTAGTAATTTGATAGTACAAAACTACCAATTGTTTTCTGAAAATATATGGAATTATTTACGGCTGGATAATTTATTAATTTGAAAAAGGTGCTAGAAATAATAAATATTGTGAAACGTATACATAGACTACGTCACTCAGCCAACAAACCGTACTTACAATTTATATTGCTGCAAAATGATAAAACTTGAATTATTTACGTACCAAATCTAGTTCACCTCACATAAATTCGATTAGAAATTATGAGTAGGCGAGCAACACATGATGAATCCATTTTTTGAAGAAAAAAAAAATTAGTTCTGCATCGTTTTAGTATTTTCAGTATTCGAAGAATGTGATTATTGACCCTTGAATCACAAAAAAATTCTATCCTATTAAAATTGCGCTTCAAAAATGTTGTAACCTTTAAAATATAATCATATAAATTTGTATATTTTGTACTAAAGTGTTCAATATGCTATAAAAAACTGTATAAACCCAAGCTCATAAATTCAATAATTCGATAATATTCGATTAGCAGCTAGATGGTTCCCTTTATATGATCCTATTTTCATATTTCTTTTATCTGTGGTGTTTTTCAGATAACGCATTTTGTATAATTATTAAGGAATCATTCCGAGTGGATTTATCATGATAGATTAAATGCTTTCACGATGATTCATTATGATAAATTTTAATTCAAAATCTAAAGCTTTTTCGGGTTTCAATCGTGTGCAAAACTACGAATCATGCCGACGTTTCGTGAAAAATTGCAGTTCACTTCTTCAAGGCTGACCGGAAACTGAAGTTTCAGGTTTTGTTGTTCCTATATAGATTCTCTACCATGCCTTTGATAGAACACTGTCTCAATAATACTTACTTCTCTTTCAATAAACAATTCTATGAACAAACTTCAGGAGCAGCAATGGGATCTCCAATCTCACCTGTAATAGCCAACATCCTTATGGAAAATCTAGAAACTAAAATCTTTAACGTGTGAAAATAAGTTTACAAATAAAAAAAATGTCGGTAAGGTAGGAAGCCGGTCACGTGACCCACTCGTCACATGGCCTTAAGAACTAAACTTAAACGCTCTTTTAACTCTTCCCAAGATTTTCCTGGAATTAAGATATCATCTAAGTAAAATAATGTATTCTTATTTCGTAGTGGTCCCGAAACATTGTACATTAATTTTGAGAAGTAGAATGGTGCGTTCATAAGGCCGAATACCATTCTTGTAAATTCGCCTGTTTCATCTGGCGTAATATAGGAAGATTTGACCGAAGCTTCCTTTGTCAAAGGAACCTGCATATAACCGTGCGCGAGATCGAGAGTAATGAATAAGTCACTGTCGCCTATCAAAGCTTAGTGATCTTCTAGATTTGGTAGTGGATAATGCATTCTCACAGTTTGTTAATTTATTTGTGATAATCGCCTACCAATCTAGGTTCGCCATTCTTTTTTCGGACTAACAAAACTGGACTAGCGTATGGTGAATTCGTTTCTTTGACTACACCATAATTTCTATACTCATGTACAACCTTTTTGATAGTTTCACGTTCCGCGTTATTTGCGTGATTAGGCTTGCTCCACACAGACACACTACCTTCTTTTTCTACAATATCCATCTCGATGAAGAATGTACAACCAAGATCGCTCATACTGCGAGAAACCGCATACCGATAAACATTTAAAATATTGACGAGATCGTCTTTAATTTCCCTCGATGGCTCTCCTTCGCAGATGACTTCCTCTTCTAAAACTGGTGATTTTCTTCCTATCGATGAAGACTTGAGTAGTGGAATGGGTGAAATTTCACCTCGAAGCACTATATCGCCCTTCGTAAAGAGCTGATTTTGATCACTTGCGTTAACAATTGGGATACGTAGATCTTGATTTTCACCAGGATACACTTGAATGAAACAAATTGACCGTGGGGTTAACTTGGATTCTCTCGCGATTTGAAATTTATCTTTACTAGCACTTTTGGTAGGTAACTCGAAAATAAACGAATCTTCACGTTTCTCTATTATCAAGTTGTCGCCTTGCTTTCTGTAGTCCACTGTAGGTGCATCGGCAAATGACCTTCCGATCATCATGTAAACTGCTTGGTGATCGTCTGGAACCCAGTACACTATCACGTCAGGAACTGATACTCCGTCTATTGACATCTTCACTTTAATGAAGCCAGGGGATTCGACTGTATAATTATTTGGGCCCCAACTTTTCAGGATTATATTCCAATTTTTGATTTCAAAGTTGCCCGAACTCAATTTTGATTCTTTAATGGTGCAGTCGGAACTACCGGGATCTACTTGTCCAATAAATTCTTTACCGTTCACTAGCACTGTCTTGAGGTATTTCGCGAGCGTACTATCTGTCTTCATGTGGGAAATCTGTCTGACTTCCGATTTTTCCGGCACTGTGCAATGGCGCTTAGTGTGACCTTTCGCCCCACACTTCTTATAAGAGTCTTCTCTTCGCGGTTCAGGACAATTTCTTGAGACATGTCCGTATCGATTACAGTTATAACATTTAGGCTCCCCCTCCGCATTTTTGACAGGCGGACGTGGAATCAAATGTCCTCGTGAGGATTTCTCTGAATCGTTTTTCTGCTCCGTGTATGCTGTTTTGGGTTTTTCACCATTTGATTGTGGTGAGGTCGTACCCTGCTTTCCCCTTGATACTTCAGACTTAGTTGATTTCTCCGGACCTCTTATTCTTTCCACTCCTTGCACATTTAATTTCTCGAACGAAACTATATCATGTAGAAGTACATCGACGTCATCGTGGCTTCGGGCTGCGATCGCATTACAAGTGTCCTTAGACCAAAGGCCAATCAGGACCTGCTGTTTGGTTTCACTCACACTCAATCCTAAATCATTACACAATTTTACTTTTGCGTAATAGTAACTGCTCACCATTTCACCTTTCTGTTGAACTCGCTGACGCATCTTCTCCCATTTTGTAGTTTTCTCTTCTAGTATATAAGAATTTCTAAACGCTGCCTCAAAAACATCCCAGTTTGTAAATTCTCGTACTTTCATTCGAAACCAATCTCGTGCACCGTCTTTCATATGCATCTTTGCTTTCTCGAGAACAAAGTTGTCTGGTCAGTGGTGAAGCTTCCTCATACTGTCCAGAGACTCAATCAAATCTCGTCCGTGAAACGCTCCAACCTCTCCCTTAAAATCCTCAATACCCTTGCTTAAATCCGGCATTGTGTGATAGTTAGGTACGGTTTCTTTATTATCACTACGTGGCTGAGCATCCATCAATCGAACTAACATTTGTATCAATCTTTCTTCTCGACGCCGACTGTCTTCAAGAAGCGAAAACATCATTTGCTCCATGGATACGTTGGCACCAATAGCTTGGCTTTGAGCATTCGATGGTGGGGAATGTGAGGGCTGCTGATAAAATAAATCCCCTCGCATGTGTAAGTTGTGATGCTCTGGGTTTTGTGTTAGGGATCGGGAGCCATCGACGGCCCTTTGGGCATTTTCGCGGGCACGCAAGTTGCCGTTTGGATTCGGCGTGTTTGGACCTGATGGCGTCTATCTCCATCTGCCTCTTCCGAAGACCGCATTTCCTTGAATCCTCGCGTTATCACTTGCTTCCGTTTTTCTTGTGTCCTCAAATCCGTCCTCTAGGTACTGCAAGGCAAAATTCTCAAATTGCTCCAGTGGAACTGCTGGATTTTCACCTTCGGCCATTTTTTCCTCTTTCTTTAGGTTCCGATTATACGACACGACGCGTTTCAATCGCCTTTTCACCTGCTTCGTAGCGTCGTCGCCGCCATATTGAAAAATTTAGTGCACAATTTTTTCTAGAACTGTTTTCTTCTTATTTTCATGCACTTTTCGGACTTTGAGCTCACCAGATTCACTCCGAACGAAGTGAATCCCACTTTTGAATTATTAGCACACTGACTTTATAGCAAATCTCGATAGAAAGGTCCGATTAGTAATTGAACACGCACTAGTGAATAGATGGAGTTCATTTAGTAAGCTTCAAGAAATTATCATACAAACAATAAAGAAAGACTCTTAATTGAGGGGCTGATAGCAAAAGCGGACTAAGAAAAGAGTCGGAGCAAAAGCGGGTTGATTATTTCTCAGCGCAAGAAGAATTCATTGAGTTCACGGAATTTATGGAATTCACGTAATTCATGGAATTCACTGAATTCATCGAATTCACTGAACTCCTAGAATATTACTAAACTCATGGAATTCAATGAATTCATGAAATACACTAAATTCATGGAATTCACTAAATTCATGGAATTCATGAAATTCATGGAATTCACTGCATTCATGTAATTTATGTAATTCGTGGAATTCAGTAAACCCACTGTATGCATGGAAATCAACGAACTCATGGAATTCATAGAATTCACTGAGTTCACGGAATTCATGGAATTCGCGTCATTCATGGAATTCACTGAATTCATGGAATTCATGGAATCAATGAAATTCATAAAATGAAAGGAATTCATAGAATTCTCTGAATTCATGGAATTCATGGAATCAATGGAATTCATAAAATAAACGGAATTCATGGAATTCACTGAATGCGTGGAATTCACTGAATTCTTGGAATTCACTGAATGCATGGAATTCACTGAATGCATGGAATTCACTGAACCCATGAGATTTACTAAGCTCATGGAATTCTCTGAATTCAGGGAATTCATGGAATTCACTGAATTCATGGGATTCACTGAATTCATGGAATTCACTGAATTCATGGATTTCACTGAATTCATGGAATGCATGTCATTCGTGGAATTCACTGAATTCACGGAAATCACTGAATTCACGCAATTCACTGAATTCAGGGAATTCACTGAATGCATGGAATTCGCTGAATTCATGGAATTCTCTGAATTCATGGAATTCACTGAATTCACTGTATACATGGAAATCAACGAATTCATGGAATTCATAGAATTCACGGAGTTCACGAAATTCATGGGATTCACGTAATTCATGGAATTCCTGGAATTCGCTGAATTCATGGAATTTACTGAATTCACGGAAATCACTGAATTCACGGAATGCATGGAATTCATAAAATTCACTGAATTCATCGAATACACTGAATTCATCGAATTCAGTTAATTCGGGGAATTTATGTAATTCGTGGAATTCAGTTAATTCGGGGAATTTATGTAATTCGTGGAATTCACTGAATTCACAGTATGCATGGAAATAAACGAATTCATGGAATTCAAAAAAATTCACTGAATTCACAGTATGCATGGAAATAAACGAATTCATGGAATTCAAAGAATTCATTGAGTTCACGGAATTTATGGAATTCACGTAATTCATGGAATTCACTGAATTCATCGAATTCACTGAATTCATGGAATATTACTAAACTCATGGAATTCAATGAATTCATGAAATACACTAAATTCATGGAATTCACTAAATTCATGGTATTCATGAAATTCATGGAATTCACTGCATTGATGTAATTTATGTAATTCGTGGAATTCAGTAAACTCACTGTATGCATGGAAATCAACGAATTCATGGAATTCATAGAATTCACTGAGTTCACGGAATTCATGGAATTCACGTCATTCATGGAATTCACTGAATTCATGGAGTTCATGGAATCAATGGAATTCATAAAATGAAAGGAATTCATAGAATTCTCTGAATTCATGGAATTCATGGAATCAATGGAATTTATAAAATAAACGGAATTCGTGGAATTCACTGAATGCGTGGAATTCAGTGAACCCATGAAATTGACTAAACTCGTGGAATTCTCTGAATTCACGGAATTCATGGAATTCATGGAATTCACTGAATTCATGGGATTCACTGAATTCATGGAATTCACTGAATTCACGGATTTCACTGAATTCATGGAATATATGTCATTCGTGTAATTCACGGAAATCACTGAATTCACGCAGTTCACTGAATTCAGGGAATTCACTGAATCCATGGAATTTTCTGAATTCACGGAATTCATGGAATTCACGGAATTCATGAAATACACTAAATTCATAGAATTCACTAAATTCATGGAATTCATGAAATTCATGGAATTCACTGCTATCATGTAATTTATGTAATTCGTGTAATTCAGTAAACTCACTGTATGTATGGAAATCAACGAATTCATGGACTTCATAGAATTCACTGAGTTCACGGAATTCATGGAATTCACGTCATTCATGGAATTCACTGAATTCATGGAATTCATGGAATCAATGGAATTCGTGAAATGAAAGGAATTCATGGACTTAATGGAATTCATAAAATTAACGGAATTCATGGAATTCACTGAATGCGTGGAATTCACTGAATGCATGGAATTCACTGAACCCATGAAATTTACTAAACTCATGGAATTCTCTGAATTCACGGAATTCATGGAATTCAATGAATTCATGGGATTCACTGAATTCATGGAATTCATTGAATTCGTGGATTTCACTGAATTCACGGAATTCACTGTATACATGGAAAGCAACGAATTCATGGAATTCAAATAATTCACTGGGTTCACGGAATTCATGGAATTCACGTCATTCATGAAATTCATGGTATTCATGGAATTAATGCAATTCACGCAATTAACGGAATACATGGTATTCTCTGAATTCAGGGAATTCTCTGAATTCATGGAATTCACTGAATTCATTGAATACACTGAATTTTTGGGATACACTGAATTCACGGTATTCACGTTATTTACTGAAACCATGGAATTCACTGAATTCATGGAATGCACTGAATGCAGTGAATCCACTGAATGCATGGAATCCACTGTATTCATACAATTCACTGAATTCAGTGTCTACATGGAAATCAACGAATTCACGGAATTCATAGAATTCACTGAGTTCACGGAATTCATGGAATTCACGTCATTCATGGAATTCACGTCATTCATGAAATTCATGGAATTCATGGAATAAATGAAATTCATGGAATTAACGGAATTCATGGTATTCTCTGAATTCATAGAATTCACTGAATTCGTGGAATTCACTGAATTCATGGAAGACGCTGAATTTATGGGATACACTGAATTCATGGAATTCATGGAATTCACTGAGTTCACGGAATCAATGGAATTCACGTAATTCATGGAATTCATGAAATTAATGGAATTCACTGAATTCATGGAATTCACTGAATTCATGGAATTCATGGAATTCACTGAATTCATGGAATTCACTGAATTCATGGAATTCACTGAATTCATGGAATTCACTGAATTCATGGAATTCGACAATTCAAGGGTGCACACGTGTGTAGTCACGATGGCAAAAATCCATGAATTGGGATACGAACTGCTACCTCATCCCGCATATTCTCCTGCGAATATTTCCTGTTTCCAAACTTGAAGAAATGGCCGGGCGGTAAGAGATTTGGGTCGAATGAAGAGGTCATCACCGAAACAAACGACTATTTTGAGAGCCTTGAGAAAACCTATTATTTGGAAGAAATAAAAAAATGGGAAAAACACTGGACTAAATGTATCGAGCTGAAAGGAGATTATGTTGAGAAGTAAAATGCTCATTTGCCGAAAAAGAAGCTTTTAGTCGATGAGTCACTGACTTATCAAACAGCCCTCGTATCAGACTATTTTTATTAAAAAAAAATCATAATTTATAATAATATTTTTTAATTCCTTTCTCCGTATAATTTAAATATTAAAAATTCGAATATTATTATTGTTTTCCAGTTAGTCGCTTACAAATTCGAACTTCTTAGTATTGGGCCTTACCATTCATATCCTTAGTTTAGGTTTGTGATTAAGTTAAATAAAATTTTCAAATGATCTTTAATATGAAATTATAAATTAAACAGTATTAAATATATAATGACATTTTAAACCTACAATAAGTAGGGATGTCAACTTTATGCATTCGAGAATGCCGAATTATGCGTCAAAATTCGAGTCTTTTATGCAGTGTAAATTCCAAAATTATGCAAGCATTGTGTGCTCAAAAATACAGGTCTATGCATTATAGGTTGGCAGAATACATTTTAAACAACAGGGAAAGAATAAGCAAATATTGTAGTGAAATGATTTACTCTTAAAAACAAATCATCTTCTGTTTACATATCTCAAATAAGTAACTATCTTACAGTTCAACTGGAGAATCACATTATACAACACAAGGTTCATCTCATCATATTAGTGTTAATTATTTTCGAGATCAGTCATCAGACATCTGAGACATAAATCAATACTTGAATACGAATGGGATCTTAAAAAACAGAACCTTCATTAACGATATTTTTAAAATAATCCATAACAGAACCTTCATTAACGATATTTTTAAAATAATCCATATTATTGATTGGACGATTCCATATCACTTCCAAAGTACATACATTACGCAACTTCAACATTTGCAGGAGAAAGTCTATTCCGCTTTGGAGTAAGAATGTCACCATAGGCACTGAAGCCCCTCTCAGAGTCAACATTAGAGACCAGAATATGTGATTTTTGCATACAATGCATTACAAAGTCAGGATGATTAACTTTCATTGACAACAAGCGCTAGCCACAAGATCATCTTTAACTTCCTCAACATTCCTTGTTTTCTTCGTTTTCGCAGTCTTGGTATTCTCTTTTACAATATCTACCAATATTGAGTGTAGAACAGAGAAGTTTGGGAACGGGATCGAGTCTAAAAGGAATACCTCCTTTTTGGATTTAGGGACACTTTCAGAAGAGCAGTACATAATTTTGCAGAGTTCAAATGAAGACCTAGCTAATTCGAAAAAGCCTTTGGCAATATCTTCATTCATGAAGCCTTTTAGAAGTTTATCACATGCAGTTGCTACTGACTGGATTCTTTTTAGTGAACGTTTCTGCTGTTTATCAGATACAGCGTCAAGACTAGCTTTAGTTTTGGCAAAGAGTACGCTCTTCACATCTTTTGCATTCTTTAAAATAAAGTAAACTTTACGCCCTTCTCTCACCTTTGAGTACAATACGTGTGACATAGGGTACTTAGATTCCTCAACTTGGACTAGTAAATCTGATGCAGAAGTACTATAATTAACCACAAATACAGCCACAGCTTTGATTATTTGGATCTCTTCATTGGTTAGCTGTTTGAAATATTTGACAGCCTTAACAGACTCTGATTCAGGCACTGTTTTGGCATACTCTGCAACATCTTCCACATACTCTGACAAACACACAACTGATTTTCTCCAACTTCCCCATCTTGTCATAACCGGTATAGGGAAAAGTTGAGCAATTTTGCTTTTGTAAAAGAATACTTATTCTTCAAAAAATGCATGTACTTGTGTTTTCTTTTCCGGGTGTTTTTGAACAATTGCTTGGTATTCGCTGCACATTCATTCAGCCTGTAAAGTTTGTCCGAGAACATTTTCATGACCTTGTCGAGTTTATGTGCCCAAATTGAATATGGATTAGTTTTGGATTCCCAAGAAGATCCAGAAGAAGGCGAAAACACAGGTTCATATGTGGTGCGCTGTCAGATGCTATAGCTACAACACTCTCATGGGGAACTCCATACTGATTAAGAGTCTGCATTTTTTTCTAATTTATTCAAATTTTAAATTAATTTATTAATTTAATGTATTCGAATGTTAATTAATCCAATTTAATTGACTCAATAATTTAATTTTTCAGAAACTTGGTAAATAAGGGCCACCTCAAAAATAAAATTTGATCAATTACACAATACAGTAAAGAGCAATGCACACCTGCCAGATCGCTTTAGAGCAATGATCTGCATTAACATTGCTAAGAATCTTCACAGATGCCACAAGTAATGAAGGCTCTGGATCTTCATTGCTAGGAAGAATTTTGAAAAGTGAAGCAAAATGGCCTCTCTATTCTTGTGAGTGATCTCATCACACATGACAACGACCTTCTTTCCCCTAAATTTACTTTTCAGAGATTCAACATGATCTGCTTTTAAGAGTGGAACATGTGTGTCCCTTAAATACTGAGCATTAGGCAAGTCACCACCACCTGAAAAATTGACAACATTCTCCGTGAAAAGTCCCAAGGAAATATAGATTGCATATTGACATTATAAAAAATATGCCCGCTGGGCGGACACATTCTCATTGGGCGCTAGGCGCGCGGCTCGCAAGTTTGAGCGCACCTAGGACGCGTGACTGTTGGTTCTCGCGCTTCGCGCTCAAGAATATATTTATCTCACGCTTCGCGCTACGCGCTTGGTCTTTGGATTTTCCAAGCATTTGTGGACAGAGTCTTTAAAATTAAAGGACAAAGCGTTAACAACTGTAATTTGATGATTGCGAATTCTCTTTTGTTAAAGCTCCTTCGACTTTAACGAACATATTCTTATCACGCATCTCGTGCTTCGCACTCGATTTTGTCCAAAATGTGAACTTTTCTACATTAGTATGGGTGGAATCCCACCCAAGCTCTGATTACTTGAAGCTGCGCATGCGTGAATATTTCTTATCACCTTCTCCTTCTCAGTACCCTCAAATCCAGTCTCGTTCTAGCCTTTGCAGGTCAGGAAGGACAGGAAAGGCTGTTCATTTTGCGAAAAATGTGGTAAATGTTTATGTGGTGAGCATAAAAAAGTGATTTGCTATGGCTGTCTGAATGCCTATGATCTTTCAGAATAATTCGATTGAGAAACACAAGGTTTGTATTTGATTTTGTTCGTTCATGAAGAGATTTGTTTCTAGTATTATTTGTTACCAAGCATTATTTGTAAGAAAAATTTTCATTGAAAAGCGATATTTTATTACTCTGAAATGGATTATCAACCATCTTTGCCTTTCAGAATTTTAAATTCATCACAAATAACAGGAAATATTAAGTTGGGGTGGATCCCTCCCCGCGTTGTTAGCAGTGATCTGAAAGTTCACGTTGTTGTTCTTGGGTGAATTACTTTTTTTGTCCCCTGCATTTAGTACTAAATAATGTCGAAAACAATTGATCATTTCTTTAAAATATGCTCAGTTATAATTGCTGTCATAATATAAAGCTAAAATATCAGTTTTATGCAGTTTCGAAGTCATTATTTAATTTTCAATTTTCTTGAAACTGGATGAGTTTTTGAGCAACTTTTTTTAGTTCAGATCTTACATTTCATAGGTAGAATTCAAATTTTCAGTTTTTTTAAACTGCAAATTCGCTTCATAGATAATATTGAAAGTCGATACGGACACGAAACCTAACCTCCTACGTCAGCTGCTTCTTCAATTTTCTCGAAACTGGAAAGATTTTTATGAGCAAGCAGGTTTTACTTCGATAGCGAATGAAAATACCTGAAAGGTATTGTCTCCTTTATTTTAATGGCCGTACTGATTCGGTCTCGGATCCATGTCCTTTTAAACTTCGAATCCGAATTGAAACATTTTGGCGATTTTTTAATAAACATCAACGAACCGGAAAGGCTTATCATTTTTTTATTAATATAAAAAAGAAATGTCTGCTGCTCACTTTCTTTTTCTGTAGAATTCAACAACAAAATTAGGTCGGTATAACAGAAATTTAAATAATTTTTTGTTAAGGAACAGTACGCAGACGTACGTTTAAAATAAATAGAAGTATTAGTATATCAAGAAGGAGATAGAAAAAGATACAGGGTGTCAGACAAGAATTAAAAAAAGATAAAGCTGGATAAACAAGAAATAGAAATAGATGGAGCATATATATACTCTCGCTTGAAATATACTCTCAATTACTTAATAGTCTGTTTAGCAAGAAACGTTCTTCGTTTTTTAAAAACTATTGAAGATTTTTTCTTTTTTTTTTGCATGAAAGTACATTAAATGGACTACGGCGCAAACGCCTAGTTCTTTTAGTATCGCTCGAACTGTCCTAGAGGGCATACGAAACTCCAAAATGAGTGTTGTGTACGCTAAGCATTTTGAAGCGGTCTTTTTGCGTACCGGTGGGTTGAACGGCTTAAAGCCACTAAAATAGTAAATGATCTTCCTGATAGAGGCACATCTCGAGCAACAACGAGCAAGCAGGATAAGGCGATCGTAAAGCTGTTCCAGCATACTCCAACAGTACAGTTACGTCAAGCCGAGATTCTGCTAGCTAGAAGGAGAATCGAAGTCAGTATAAACTGGTCGAATGTAATTTTTTCAGACGAAGCATCGTTTTCGACATGATTTCCTGCCCATTCGTTTCTGCGTGCATGGATGCTTGCAGGAAAATTTTTGCAAAAGGTGCCAGACCATTCTGCATAACGATGGAGATTTTATGATGTATTAGATACTTGCGCCGCAGTCCGTTGAATGTACTTTCATGCAAAAAAAATCTTCAATAGTTGTCGAAAAAACGAGGAACGTTTTTTGTGTGATGACTTGAATTACTTAATAATGTTAGCAAATAGACTCATATTGAATAGTTTAAGCGCATTGTTGACATAAATTTAATTAAAAATGTTCGATTTTGCCGTCTATTGGAATATCTATGACGACTGTAGATCGTTATCCAAGTGTTCTAACAAATTTTGAATATTAGTTCTTGGCAGTGTATTATGTCGAAAAATGTTTTATATTGAAAAACAGACCAATAGTGCATTAGTTAATTAAGTTTGTTTAAATAATTAATAATTGTTACTGGACGAATAAATACAATAACAAGGTGTCATCACTGTTTAAATTTATTGGGAAAGAATTGACCCAATGCTGTTAATCCATAGGAAATATTTTTCTTCCTATTATTTGTTTATAACAAGAAAATCAATAATTCAACAAATTTTTGAAATTCCATAATATCCGCAAAGCACTTTGAAAGCATTTTTTTTTAAGTCCAAGCTAGAACCCGGCTAGGCCCTGTTTGACTTGCGCATCTTTGATTAAACGAACCCCAGAGAGATCCCACGCTAGACCCGTATAGACGATATGGTGGCTCGAAAAATGTTTTTTTTTTCTATTTTGAAATTCGCAGGGGGTGAAAATGTGCCTTTTTTATTGGGTTATATATGGAATCAATAGCTTCAAATGACACTAAAAACATTTCAAATCTTCAGGATTCCCCGGGCCTTTAAAGGCAATATTTTTAGTTTTATGTATGTTATTGTATAAAAGCTTGTTAAGTTTATTTTATGCCTACTTTAACAAAGTGAATAAGGAAGCTTACTTTATTATCACAAATCATAAGTAAATTGAATACTACCCTATTGAAAATTCCAAAGTTGCAAACGACATCGTAAATGACGTCGTAAGCGATATCGTAAACGACGTCGTAAATGATATCGTAAACGACGTCGTGAACGATATCGTAAACGATGTTGGACTTTGGGGCCATATCTGATATCGTTTACGACGTCGTTTTTCGACCTTATTTTTTCAATGAGACAAAATTATTATTAATTAATATACACACACATATATATATACATATATATAATTAAAAAACTAAAGGTTAACAACCAGCGCAGGGTCCCACTGGGAACAACTGTCATCTAAAAAATGACATCGGCTCCCAGTAGGACCGCGGTAAATCCCCTTCATGGCCACGTCTCACAACCGTGAGATGGGTGGTCACAGGACACGACGAAAGAAGAGGTGGGAAAAATGTATAGCAAGCGAGGGAAAATACTTTGAATAAAGTTTATTTTATTTTCTGCAAAAAAAAAGACTTTCTTTTGCCTAAAAAACAGTGGATTTAAGCTTATACACCGGTACATTTTAACCATATAGCAGAATTTCATAACCATATGTTTAGATGAAATCTTTATTCTTTTTATTTAAAAAGTATAACTTTATACTTTTCGTTGAGAATTTGTTTATAAAATTCTCTTATTCTTTATTTTGGCATTAATTATTTTATTTTATTTTTGTATCAAATTGAACCATATGGTTAATCTAATTTTTTGTCAAAATTCAACTTCTTTATTGTGGAAAAAGAAAGAGTTGTGAATAAATTCTTTATTTGGGTATTAATCATTGAATGGTTTTATTTTGGTATCAAATTCTACTATATGGTTAATCTATTTTTTTAAATTCAAATTCTTTATTGTGGAAAAAGAACGAATTGTGCATAAATAAAGAACAATTTTTAACAAAAAGAGAAATTTTCAATAAAGAAATTAAACTTCTACAAATTATAGAAATAGAATCTTTAAGGGAATGTTCCATATTGTAGAAACAAACAATACAGTTAACAAGAGGACAGACATTCAAAATTTAAGTTATGCGTATAGACGAACCCGCAAGACTCTCGGTAAGTCGAATCCCTCAATAAAGGGACGGTCGGGTAGTAGACAGTTGGTGGGGTCGTGTAATGGAAGGGGTAGATATGAGCATAACTCGAGTCTGTTTATTTTATACCTTCGTCAAGTCAAGTCTCACGATGAAGAAAAAACTATCTCTGAAGTCTTTAACTATTGCGATGGGTGGTTTATAGCCCCAAAACGAATGGCGATTTTCCCTTGGAGAGTATACACAGGCATATACGTATTTATATACGTATATGCATGGGTATACGTATATCGGTTGTATGTGGTACTGGGCGCCAGCCAGGCCCTTCAGCTAATGAAGATTACTTCAAAAAAGTTGATTTTATAGCCCGGCAATTTTGTGTTAAAAAAAATTATTTAAAGGAACGGAACTTATATTTTTAGTTGGCTGAATGAAACCTGAAATGGAAAAAGTAAGGATGGCATGAGGATAGGGAGCACAGGGGTGGTTCTTAAAATCACAACGACCATTTGAATCTAGAACGTGAGAAAACAATTCGACATAGCAGTTATTCCGCGAGAATTTGAATTAAGATTATAAAGCGACCACGTGGTCGATGGCCTGGAAGCCCGACATGTGGCCAATTGATACGGAAAATCGGAACAGGAAGATATACGGAAACTCAAAAAAATTTACACGAAAACCTTACGCACTGACTCGACAACATAAAACGGAAATTTACGTAAGAGTAGTCATAAGAAGGGGTCAAGCGAGGCAATGATAGTCCGTTCGACGACAAATGAGCTCATTCATCAAGTTTCCGATCCCTTTATTACAGTTTGAGGAGCGTGACGTCACATGTCCTGGTAATATGGCGCTTAACCCTTGACCGACACACTGGGGTCATTCGTGACCGGGCCTTATACTTTTCAAATCCCCCCCTCCCCTTAATGTTCGGAAACCGGGCCCGTAGTGCCATCTAGTTGTAGTTGGAGAGTTGCTCTTTCGCTTAGTATAGTTTTCGGTGAGTCAAGTGCGTCAGTCTGTCTACGACATCCAAGTAAATTGAAGCGGGGTCGTCAGCGACCCCAGTGTGCCAGCTGAAGTTGAAATTGATTTTTTTTTTCGAATTTTTATTTCACTTGTTTTTGTACTATAAATCGTCGAATAAGGTGAGTACACTATGTTTTGAAAGTGTGAATTTTTTTTCGTCACAAACTAATAGTATTTTAAATCACGTAAGATGACCTACAATCTTCGACGTCGCACGATTCGGCAAGAGCTCCTCGATGAGACGCAAGAAGTTCCTGCCCAGGAGGAAGAGGCTCAAGAGATCGAAGGAAGTGAAAGTTGAGGAGTTTCTGGGCATGATTCCGAATATTCCGACGCTACGGATGCGTCCTCAGAATCGGATGTGGACATGGAAGACGCCATTCTGGACAAGCGTCTTTTGGAGTCAAGGACCCGGGGACGGCCGAGCTCTACTTTGAAAGGGAAAGATGGCTTCAAATGGAATACAAGAGCTCCTGAGCGCCGATCTGGTTAGTACTATAGATATATAATACGCATAGTAGGAAAGATTAGAAAGAAGGACGGTGCAGGTAGCGGGGGTATACAAGCGCCTGAAAGAAAGAGCGAGCGAGAGGTAATAAAAGAGAAAGCGAGATGGTGAGAGTAGAGGGGGAAGGGGAACACTAAAGGGATAAAAGAAAAAGAAACGGAATATAAGTGGGATGAAAGAAAGCAAGAGTGAAAGAGAGGGAAAAATGGAGCGCAGTTTGGAAATTCAATTTGTTTTTGCAGATCGAGTGAGCGATGTGTATGTGCCTGGACCAAATGGTGACGCTAAGAATCTGGATTCTATTGAAAAGTTTTGGGAAATACTTTTCAACGATGAGATGATCAATATCATTGTGCAGCATATGAATAATAAGATTGAAGAAGTCTGCCTGGAGTTTGTTGCCGCAGATAAAGCAGAAAGCTACCATAACTTAACTGTTAATGATGAGATTAGTAAAAAAAATGGCATTGCGCTCTACAGATGCGTTTTCCCAAGGCAAAGATTTACTTTTCTAACATCTTGTTTACGTTTTGACATCAAGAAGTTGAGGGATGAGAATTATAGATTTTCTGCAATTCGTCAAATCTGGGATATTTTTATGAAAAACTGTCAACAGTATTATACGCTGAGCAACAAATGCACTGTTGACGAACACTTATTGAGTTATCGAGGCAGATGTGTTTTTCGGATGTACATGAAAGATAAGCCAGACAAATACGGATTGAAAATCGTTACGCTGAACGATGCAGAAACCTCATACTTGGTAAATATTTTTTCATATTTCGTCTTCGTTTTGTGAAGTACGTATAGCAGTTTTGTTTTAATATCAAGCTAATTTATTTCAGATCTATGGAGTGCCCTGTTTAGGCAAGGGATCTGCTATCGTTCGAGAAGAAAAGATCCACGAGTATTTTTTCCGTATCGTTACTGCTCCTATCCATGGCTCTCATCGTCATAACCTAAGCACTTTAAAACTATTATTTTCGTCGGGCTTGCCCCCCTGGTGAGGCCTCAATTATTTACGATATTCAATAAACTTTGGATTTGAATCACGTTCAATGATTATAATGAAATAATGTGATATTGTTTTATCTGTCAGAATAATAAATTTTCATACTGTAAGTATTGCCATTAATGTTGAAAACTTTATATTTCTGTCAGCGAATGTTACATTCTTCCGTTGTTGAAACTGTTTTCTGCATAATTATTCTTTTACAACGTCAATTTTCAAGCTTTTAGTAAGTAACAGTATCTCTTTATTAAAATAGATTCATTTGATGCAAAGTAGAATTAAAATTGTTAAATAATAGCGACGTTATAAGCAAAGTCGCCCCTGTCCCACCGGTCAGCGCTGCCCCTCCTTATCCTACAACTTTTTGGCGAATAAATCACTACAAAAAGATACTATTCATGAAATAGTTCAATACTGTTTTATATGAATCGAGTCTTCATAAAGATCGATTCTAAGATTTTCATATATTTTTATTCTAGTATTTTTTCTTTCGATCTAATGGGACTTAGTTTCCGAGATATCGAGGTTTGAGTATGGGGGGTTTTACGCAGATTGCGAATCCTAAAACGAAAAGAATCCATCACGTTAAATTAAAAAAAAATCGGAGTCAAAAAGTAAAAACAAAAAATCCTTTTTGTCCCTTCTTGGAAAAGTTGTTAAACACTATAGTCCGGCGGATAGTTACTATTTTTTAAGTGAATCATGCAAATCATGTCACAAGCGATTTTATATTTTTTTATGTATATGAATTCTCAAAAACATTTTAAAGACGAGTGGCATCCGTCTCAAAAATATCTATGAATTTATATTATATTATGGATTATATTTGTTTTCTTTAAAAAACAAAATATAAACGTGGTTTTATACTTTTATCGAATATTATTTATAAATATTTAACATTATAAAAAATAATTCTATCAAAAGGCTTTAGGTGACAAATCAAACTATGCAAGATATGAAAAAAAGTTTGAAAATAAAATTATTTTCTTAAAAAGATCTACGAGGTTTTCTTTAGACCATTTTTTAATAGGACGCATTTTTTTACTTGTGATAAATAACATAACAATTAAAAAATTACGATAATATGCCCGTACAGTGGGTAGAATATTTTATAACAGAAAAATGTGCCAAAAGAAGATACAGAAATATTTTCAGCTCCTTTATTTGCAATTTCTTTTCTGCATACATTTTTATGATAAGTTGATAAATGTTTTTTTTAAGTAAGTCATGTAACTTCTTTATAATTATCACCTTATTTCAGTTTATTGGCATTGATTTAATTGATCCATATACACTTGAATTGAATAGGACTTCACATTTATCACTTTCGTTTAGCAAGTATAGCATAAGTTCATATAAGTTTTTTTAATAATTCCTAGGTACAATAAATCCATTATCTCCTACACGCAGGGCCGAAACCCACATGTGTACGAAATATTAATCTATTGATCACAAGAACAGGTCATTAAAAGTAATATCTAATGGAGGTGACGCTGGAAATACAGCTATCATGTCTAAAAAAGCTACCGAAGATTCGTCTTATGAAGATGAAGCTAACATCACTCCTGAATGGACGTTTGCATGTAATAAGTCTGAAATTAATGACGGAATCAACGCATGTGTACAAGAATTACGTGAACTCAAAATTATTGAAGATACTGTCAGTGCATCTAAAAGTGATTTTAAGGCAATATCGTATTTGAAAAATAGATTTTTATCAGCAATTATCAATGTACTGGAAGAATCTGAACGTGTTGAAGATAGCGAGTTTTTTTCAGAAGACAGATTTGACTGCGAAGTTCCATGTAAGTTTTTTTTACGATTAGATGCTCTTTCAGATTTAGAAAATGTACTTTTTGAAATTATATTAAAGAAGAGTATTTTACATGAGAAACGATGAAATAATAACAAAACGGTTTTTAAATTAATTCAATCACATACATTTTTGAAATTATGTCTGTATATTAAATATACAAAAATTATTACCTATTTTTACCAGATGCGGTCAAAATTCAGTTGTTAATGATTTCAAATAATTTAGGACCATATATATCCATACATATTAGGAATATGTAAAAACTCATTCCACATTGACTATCATGTAGTATAGAAACAGTTTTATTTTTGGTCCTTACTCAGTTGTCATTCTCACTTTCTTAGAGACGTTTATGGTTAGATTTAGTGTTGTATCAAAAGTATTGATTTTTATAGATCTTTTTCAGGTGAATAATTTTACTTTCAAATTTTTTTGCGTATCTTGCATAGTTTGAACGTGAAATTGAATTATTTTAATTTTTAATAACATTTTTCACGACTAAAAAAACTATGTGTCTGATAGAAAAATGGTTTTATACAATTTTTTAGATATATTTGATATGAACAATTGCACCAGACGTGATGTATTATTTTCATGTTAAGATTCGCAATCTACGTAAAAAAAACTTTATAGACCTGGCATAGAAACCCTGTGGAGTTTCCGTTCATCAAAAAATTAGTGTCGGACCATGAGTAAGCGCCAAGCCCGGGGCTCTGCAGTGGCGAGTCGAGCGCAAAGCCCCAGTCGAATCGGCGTTGTCCATCTCGCGTCCTATCTTTGTTAGAATCTTTCAATGTCGCATGTAAAAAATCGAATACAATTCTTTCTGATCGAGAGCTCATCTGAGTATATCATTAACTGTATGCTATCTTGGCAGTTTACGTACAAGGTTTTGACGATTCAATCAACTAGTCAGTTCGCTTCTGCTTCCAAGATATTTAAGTGAGATAACTCTACAAGGAGAAAAATGAGATTGAAGAGTTCGATATTCAGTACACAAATTTTTGAATGATTACCGAATTTCAGGAATAGATGCAGAAGATACGTGAAGAAATGTGAAACTACACACTAATTATTAAAAATTTGTATCTCTCCTGCATAGAACCTTATCGTTTAATACTTTAAAGTTATTGTATACACTTCATACGTTACCATCTACAATTTAAGTGCTTCAACCTTAGCACAAATGAAAAACTGAAGTCCCTCCTAAAAAGTGCGTTTTCTCAAAAAAGAATAGAAAGCATAAATGACTATACTTTTTGAGCATCCACTGAGAACATGTCCAAGTGTTTCTGGCTCTTGCTTGCACGCTCGGCAGTTAGTATCGCCTACAGGGATATTCATTATGCGCTCACGGTAAACTAAGGAGTCTATAACGCCGTCTTGACAGGCAAGGAGAAATCCCTTAGTCACCGATCTCAATCCAGCAGACTTGAGAAACATTTTGGACAGATCTATAGAGAGCTCTTCTTAGACTTAGAGAGTCTCCTTGGAAGACCCCCCTCTTATGTGATATAGCTGGTAGTCACTTGTCTTTTATCGGATGTTATGACAAATTTTGTCTGCCAAAAGAGCATAAGCTCTTTTATGCATCTCACTATTTTTGGATACACCTCCAGGCACTCAAGGAGCTTAATAGGTAGCTCATGGTTCGTGTTATCGAATGCCTTACGGTAGTCAATTCAAGCCATGGACATATTGCGTCGATACCTGATTGAGTCTTGGGTAACACACCTGTCTATTAAAAGGTTCTCCCAGCAACCTGCCAGCCCTCTCTTGCATCCACGTTGTTCAACAATTACACTCCATACCGGCTCGATACATGTTAATATCCTCTCTTTGAAGATGCTAGTGAATAGCTTGCCCTAACTTTTGGAGTAACTTTTTTATTTGATGTTATGTAGTTAATCACGCACTGAATATTTGGTGCATGCCGTCCCACCGTTTCAATTTTAAACTGAAGCTGTGCAATACGCTCGCGAGTCTTACTCAGGCGTACTGAAATATCGCTACTTCTATGTGCTTGAAGTTCTGAACGTTCAAATGAATGAAAGTTTTTACTGATGATTTTTTAAACCAGAAAAAGTGCTCAAATGTTTGTTTATTTACATTGGAAATAATTGATTATTGAAACAAAATTATAATGCATATTTTAAATTGCAATTGGAGCAATATTTATGGATGAAATAGAAATGAGGAAAAATATTTCGTTCATTTGAACGTTCGGAACTTCAGGTACATGGTACTTTTATTGTCGCTAAGCAGGGAGACCGCCTTCACGTAAACTACACAGTTCAGATTCCAGAGATTAACATCTTCGGTGAGCAAATTTGGTGAATAGATCTCCTACTTCTCATGTTGGCATTATCGGCTATCTGCAAAGATGATCTTGCTGGAACGGGTGGTATGTTCGCTGGAGGACCTTGCTCTTCTTCTTGTCGATAAAGAGCTTCATATCCGTTTTTGCGCAAAAAGGACATCTGATATCTTAAATACTGAGGCGTTTTATGAGCATATTCCGGGTGCATATTGACCCAACGTTCACGTAACGTTCATGTAATATTATTATTATTATATTATATATTATATTATTTATTATTTATTTCTTATTGACCCCCTCAGGTCCTAGTGGGACGTTCCTAGAACGTTCCAGTGGAACGTTCCCAAGGTGCCCGCGGAACGTTCCTATGTCTTTCTGTACTATTGAAGACTACTCTGACCACTTTTATCAGTGTCGCGTTAACGAAAATGTTCGCGGAACTGTCACGATCACTTTTCAGTATACATGTCATTCACCATGAAACAAAATTGAAACTCTAGTTTTTTCTGTGTGGATCCTTGATCTTCTTTTTTGGAGGGAAATCGTTATTGAGAGCAGTTTTGTTCATTTTTGAAAAATGCATCTTCATTACTTTACTTTTTGATATTCATAGTATTCAATTTTCTTGTTAAAGTTTGTCAACCTGTTCATACTTGTATCACTTGATTCAGTTCTTCGGAAATACGTTAAAACGACTTTTTAGCTATGGCTGCTTTTTGTACCATCTGACATCTGACAACAAACTGATGAATGAGAAGAGCTGGCCTCCTTTTGAAAACGTTGGTTCCCTCTACCAAATTTCTGGAGACTTCTGCACAGTATTGCACTATATGATGCAATAAGTAACATGCGATTTGAAAATACGTTTTTAAACGATTAATTAATTTAGTCTCTTCATCTCTCCCTTTTTCATCCGTGTCGACTCTTTCAACTTCAAGAAAAGATATTTTTTCTTTTCTACATTCTAATGGAGTTTAACTCTATCTTATTCGAAAGCAAGTGCATTCTGTCTTGAGAAAAATAAGCTTCAACAGGTTTCTTTGGAATTTCACATACATCTGAACAAAATTCCTTAACTGTTATACCTCTTTTAATATGATCACGCTATTTCAGGAGTGATAAAAATCCAACAACAGAGTCTTCAAACGAACACATCGTTTATGTATAAAATCTACTGAAAAAAACTCAAACATTACACAGCTATTTTTTTCTCAGATTCAGGTCTTCAGATTGCCGGTCGGGTGCTCTGAACACTAAGCTACCGGAGAGATCAACAGAATAATATTTTTCACAGATACGCTATATAGCAAGATGTTCTTTTAATATAATTCATAAGTTACAAGAAATCTTTATTGCATTCTCTCCAACTCTCCAGCAGCTTAGTGGTAAGAGTACCCGACCAGCAATCGGAAGACAATCGGAAGACCTGTGGTTCGATTCCCAGCGGAGCGAAGGAGAAGATATTTTTGGCATATACTTTATTATTAGCTTTCAAATTCATAACTCCATCTGGTCTGAGGACGTGAAATAATTCTGTATTTGAGATGTTACCTTAGATCGATAGTGTTGATTTCTATTTTACGGTATGTGAAAAATATCTTTATTTGATCGACTGCTACCAATCCCGATGGTAATACAGATTTCTTGTGCGTGTAATTAGTTATTGAGGTTAGAGAACTCAGTCGAAGCATTCGTATAAAAAAAATTTCTCACACATGCACATTTAAGGCGATTTTAGTCCCTGAAAAGTAAGACTAAAGTTGAAGGTTTTAACTCATGGGTATAAAGAAAATTTTCGCGTATGAGCACATGGCCATTTCTTTTACTTTATTCCCAAGAGAGAATGACTGAAGTACTTTAGCCCTGCTCCCTAATGACATTTTCACGGAATGTGGCGCCATGTGATAGGTAAATGATATCAGTAGATGTATAGGGTGGGTTCTAACACAAGATTCCTACCTTACCGACATCGAGAAGATTCTAGCTGTAGTGGTACGTTTCCGTGCTAAATTTTTCTAGAAAAGTGGTTCATGTCCGTGCTAAGCTTCCAGAACATTCTCGAGGGTCCTGATATAGTTCGTTGCGTTGGGGAGTTAGCCCAATGCAACGTGGCTGACTGCAAGAGCCGTAGCTCTTGGGCGATGGGGTCCCCACATCCATACGCCTGTATTATTATTATTATTATTATTATTATTATTATACCATTAAGCCATATCCCTTTCCGGCTGAGCGTGACTCTCTCGGTGAGGAAGGGAGTAATGTGGGGGAGGGGGTATACATTTTTTAGATCGATCTAGAATTCCCGTGTAGTTTATTTAAACAACACCTTCCATTCGCAACACTGCTCCCAACACGCATTTTCTCATGCAAGCTCTTGCGTTTCCATGGCTTCGTATATCTCTTCGAATTAGGGTCTCATTCACACATTCTAACGATTCTTTCCGCGGTCTGCCTCTGGGCACACTGCCATTAACTTTACCTCCATACATTTGTTTCGTTAGACGTTTATATTTCATTTTCTCAACATGCCCAAACCATCTTAACGAATTTCTTTCACATATGTCAACTAGTGTTTCCTCTGCACCACATTCTTTGAGGGTTATCTTATTACTCACTTTGTCCATCATAGTTTTACCGCACCTCATGCACAGTAATTATATGTTTGTGGCCTTAATTTTACCCTTATACTTTTCTTGGTTGGTCCCGGTCTCGCTACCGTATAGCGCAGTCTGTATAAATATATAGTTACATATTGCTCTTTTAGCATTAGTTGATATATTTTTACTTCTAAAATGGGCCCTGCTCTACCGATTACCTTCTTACCCTCTTTTATACGCCTGAATCCCCATCTATCTTTCCGTCTCTTATGAATAGGCTACACTTATCCACTTGTTTTATTCTCTCATCACTTAGGACAATGTTGCAAACTGTTTTCTTACCCTTTCCTTGAAATACCATAATGTTTGTTTTATTTACTGTAATTGTGAGGCTCATGTTCTTCATGCTTGTATTCAGTTTGCTCAACATTCTTTGCAAGTGTGCGATTGACTCTGCTATAATAAGCTTATTATTTGTGAACGCTGACTCATGTACCTTCACTGTTCCGAGATCCACACCTTCTTGGTCGAAAAGGGACATTCTTAGACACTTGTCCATGAATATAATAATTAGCCATGAGGAAATAACGCATCCTTGCCCAACCTTGCATAATATCGAACAAGTTACTAAGTTTCCCATTTACCCTTAAACTCGCTTTGCTACCAGCATATATTGTTTTTATTGCTTGCAAAAGCCATCCATTGACTCTGTACTCTTCCAGGACTTCAAAAAGTGTACTTCTATCCACCTTGTCAAATGCTTTTTCTAGGTCAACAAATGCACAGAACACTTTTTTTTACTCAAACTTTTTTCTGTGACCTGTCTTAAGCTAAATATTTGATCCATACATGATCTTCCTGGCATAAATCCACTTTGGACTTCACCATATCTTTTCTTTTGTTATTTTCGTTACTCTACGAATAAGTGTTTTTGAATATATTTTGCTTACGGTACTAAATAAGCTGATTCCTCTGTAATTATTACAGTAGCTTTTATCTCCCTTTCCTTTGTATATTGATACGATAATCGCTTTTTTCCAGTCATCTGGACTTTGAGCCATCTCGATACATAAATTTATCAATTCGCACAACCTTTGTGGTATGACATTTCAATTTTTTTATTTTTTTAGAGGAAAAAATCCATCTCTGAGGAAACAAATCTATTGGATAACCATGGGAAAACAAAATGCGGGTTGGGTTGTTGTAATATATTAAACTAATTGGTAGGATTGTGTAAAAATGGTTTTAGTCTTTTGTACTTTTTTGTAAAAATGTTTTCACCAGTGTTAACTATATTTTTAAGTATTGTATCTTTTCTGCTATAGTTTTAAAAGGTTTTTGAAATTTTTTCGTTTTATCATAGTCACATCTGAGTTCACGTGACCTCTAGCAACGTGCGAAGTTTATATCCATCAAAAAGACATTCTTTCATTTCTTGGATTTATATTTTCATACCCTTTTGAATTACCGTTAATTAAAAAGAAGTATCTTAGCGTTTTTAGAACTTTGTTATTTTCGAAAATCTCATTGATGTATTAAAAAAAACTGATTTATTCAATGAGATTGATTCATTCACCATGCCTTGCACCGCCATCATATACAAATTTGAATCACCTATGCTTTAAATAAAAAATAAAAAATTAATAATCTTAACCCTAAAACACATTGGCAAACAATAATTATTTTAAAAATAATAGCTGACTTTCAACTAATTACTAAAATAGTTTTAAACACTCATACACAATTTCAAACATTTTCAATTTGAAATTCTCCCACTTTGAGAATTTTAGTTTACGAAACACGAAATGATTTAATTGTACTACTGAAAGTTGCATTTTTTTTTAATTTTGATTATTTTTCAATTTTAATGAATAATAAACGGGCTGTTTGAATTTTAACGCTTAAAATCGACAGTTGTTTTATTTGAATACTTAGTCTTCAAGTAATTCAGTTTTGAATGTTTTCAATTACAAAGTTTTCATTTTTAAACTCAAAAGAACAAAAACCATTTAGTCATGTAATCCTAAATAGACTGTTTTGCACATAAACATACAAATTATTGATATATGGAATTAGAGAACATGAAAGTTTCAAACAGTGAAAGTATTGCACATATTCACGACCCGATATTTGGTTGTGTGTACTGAATTCTTTTTACGTGTTGCATTAATTCCCATTATAAAAATGTGATGCGGACGAGTTTCCTATTGGCAGATTTTAAATTCAAAGCGTGTCTGAATTCGAAATTGAAAAAAGTATGTCACTTTCGAGGTGCTCTAATATATTCCAAGATAGTTTGACGATAACGAAGACTTTGTTATAATTTTGTAAAATAATGCTCCTCTCTCTTTAATCCCTGGTGGAACATATTTTTGCAAGAAAGTACAACATTTATACAACAGTAATTTTTGTTACAACATGTACTTTTTTATAAAAAGTGCACAAAATTTAAGAAAAAACTACAATTGAATATAAATAGTGGATTTTTTCATGTATTTTCCTGTAGAAAAGTAAAGAAATTAACAATAAAGTGTAATAGATTTAATACTTTCACGATGATTCATGATGATAAATTTAAATTTAAAGCTTTTTCGGGTTTCAATCGTGTGAGCCAATTTACCGAAAACTAATTCATAGGGCGTACACTTTGTACCTTCGTGGACACTTGTATTGTAAGAAAACATGGTTAATTCAAGCCGATCGTCACATGTGGAATTTTTTGAAACAAATTGTTTAAGGTATTCCGCTAAGACGTGATGTGATCGTTCAAGAGATCCATTTGTTTGTGTATGGAATGCTGTTGTTTTGAATTGTCTAATTCTAAAACGCTTTGCCATTCTTCTCATTAAATTGCTTAAAAAATTTGAACCTTGTTCAGTTAAAACTGCTTTTGGGGAACCGTAAATGCATATAAATTTTTTAACAAAAGTACAGGTACTGTTGAAGCTTTCGCGTCCGGAATTGCGAGAGCTAAAGCATATTTTGTAAAATTATCTTGAATGGTTAAGATATTTACGTTACCTAATGTTTTGTTTGTGGAAGAGGGACAACTATGTCCATTGACATTTTTTCGAATGTGGTTCCAGGCGTGTCCGTTATTATCATGTGATTTTTAGTTTTGACGCGAACTAATTTTTCAATTTGACATTGTAAACACTATTGAATATATTTCTGAATATAAATTTTCGTATTCTCCAATAATAATTTTGACGAATTCGATGATAACTTTGTGTAACTCCTTTATGACCTCTCAGAGCTGAAGAATGTGCTTCTTCAAGTAATTGAGTTGGCTCTCCTTTTGTTGGATTATAATTTCGGTAGAAGAATCCGAAAAAGTTGAAATTAGAATTGCACGTATTTCTTTTCAACCTATGTGATTAACTTGTGACGTTTTTGTGAGACTAACACTAGTTTATAGCCAAAATGTACATTTAATGCAACTATTTTTTTCTCATGTATTTCAGCTTGCTCAACTCGAGAATTACATTTAAAAAATTTTTCATTGATAGGTTTTCGAGATAATATTTTTTGAAAATTTTTAAAATTTTTTTTGGTGGTGGCTTCATATGTTAGGCCATATATTGAGTTCCAAACGTCATCTTGGGTCGCACGAGATCTCAAATTGAAGGTAATAAAATTTCCAACAACTGCCCTGTATATTGTTTTCCTATCTGTTTAGCAGTTTACGTGTTATATTCCAAAATATATGAGAAAAGTCCATTTTTTGCGCCAAAATGAAAATCAAAAATTCACTGTGTAACCATGCAAAAATAGAAAAATTCAAATGATGTCTAGTTTCTTATTTTTTATATATAGATCGCACTTTTAAGAGAAAAAAAAGTATTGATGAAGAAATTATATGCATAAATACCGGAGATATCAGCAATTGATTGAAGGTACCAAAATTCAAATTTTACTTTGTTTTTTTCATTTTTGTATGCAAAACATTTATTTAATTTATTCTATTCGTTTTTAATTATGAATTTCAATATTGCATGACTAGATAAGAAATAATGTTAGCCCCTGATTTGTCTTCTGTTCTTCGCAGGTTCCGTTTCTCTGATGAGGAACCAAGTATAATCTCCCAACTGTTGAAATTAAAATTAAATTTACACATTTCTTCATTTTGTAAACTATTGTAATGAAAAAATACATGCATAAAATAAAATAACAATATATATTCCATGTCCATTTTTGCATGATTCTTGAGCAAATATTTAACAATTTGCTTGTAATTCGGGCTTTTCTTGCTTCCAAGAAATTTGGAAACAATCAATTGAAATGATTTCCAGTCAAAGATTCCTTCTTTGATTTTTGCAACAGAAAGTCGTGGGAAAATTAATCTTAAATGCTCGAGCGCTCGCCCCTCTTGTCTAACGCTTTGACGAAGTTTTTGAAAAGTCCAAGTTTCATGTGTAATGGTAGAAGGATGATGGAAAGTTTCCCTTATTATTGACACCTGATGAGGCTGCAGCCTGGAAATCATTTCAATTGATGGTTTCCAATTTTCGTGGAAACAAGAAAAGCCCGAATTACAAGAAAATTGTTAAAGATTTGCTCAAAAATGATGCAAAATGGGCATGGAATATATATTTTTACTTTATTTTATGCATGTATTTTTTTATTGCACTGGTTTACGGTGAAAGATTTCACCAAGAAATGAAACCCCATTGAGCAGCGCTACCAAGGATATTGGTATGAAAGAATATTGGGAGATTATATTTGTTTCCTCTTCAGTGAAACATTGAATGTACAGAACTTTTTTCTAATTTTGTAAACTAGTGTAATAGATCGTAAATTCAGTCTCATTGATATTGAATGCAAAGAAAGTATTGCAAATTTAATATTGCCGAAGTGTCTGACAAATTTTCTTTAGAATCAGCTTCAATGGGAAGGACTGAATGATACTGTTGTCCTTTCCTTATTTCTTTGGCAAGTCATTTCTCAAGTTGGCCGAACTTAGGTAAAATACCACGTTTTGACAAAGCTCTTGATCCATTATCACGTGGGGAACTATCAGTAGCAACAAAATAAGCGTAATTATCTTTACGCATCGTTAATTGATCACGACACTCGGCGAAATTTTCTTGTGTATATGTTTTTTCGTTTACTTGTGTATTCGAAGGAGGGGGTTCTGGAGGGGGTTTATTTTCTTCTAAATTATCTTCATTTGTCTCTTGAAAATTTTTGGGATTGTTCACGCTCCTTTCTTCTGGAATTTTAATAAAATTTTATGGTTCCGAAAGTTCTTGTATATTTTCTTCATTAACGCAGTTTTCTTCATTCGAAAAATTTTGAAAATTGTTATCTTTTAGAACTTCATCTTCCGAAGTTAAGGAATTATCTTCATCTTCATTTTCCTCTTCCTTTTGTTGTCCAGCAGGCTTTGCCTTGGATTTTTGGTAATTTTTGTTCTTCTTTTTCATATTTCTCTTTCTTGAATTATCAAAATATTCCTTATCTGAATCAAATTCATCTTCAGATTCAAAGTTTGTGTGCGTATTCTGTTTTAGGTTCAGAGACTCAGCAGTGGTTGCCTCTTTTCTTGGTCTGCCTCTCTTTTTCAAGGCTTGCGGGTTGCTTGGTTTTGTGAGCCCAGCTTTCTTGGGCCTACCTGGTGCTTCTTTAGCAGCAGTCGAGGGAGGTAACTATTCTTTCTCACTATTATTATGTGACTTACCTTGATTTTCAATTTGTTCATTAATTTGTGCTTGCTCTTCATATTTTTGCTTCTGTCCTCTTGTATATATATATATATATATATATATATTCCTACAATACTTTTTCGTAAGGGAATAGTTAAACTTTCAACCTACAAAGATAAAGTTTCAAGCAATTACTGTAATTGTAAGTTGAAGAACTTCTTTTTAAAAAAATCAACAAAGGAGTTGAAGTTTTAACCAAAGAAATGTATCTCCAACCAAAAAACACTGTAGTTCAATTTTCAAAAAAATAGTTCAATTTTCAACCAAAATATATGAATTCTCAAGGAGAAATATAATACTGGAAATATTTGAACCAAACATTTTTTTATTGGAAATCAAAAGCAGTACAATTCATTCAAGAACGACCAAGTGTTAACAAAATAGTTGAATCTTCAAACAGAAACAAATTAATGTTTAGCCAAACAGCTCCATTTTCAATTCAAAAGATGAAATTTCTACCAAAGATACATCCCGAAAAACGAATTTTCAACAAAATAAATTACTTGTAAACCATACAGATGAATTTTTAAGAAAGCAGTTAACATTTTAACTATTTTAACCAAGTGGTTGAATTTTTAACCATAGAAGATGAATTCTCAACAGAAATTGTCATAGTTGGTATTTAAACTGATAAAGATTTAATATTACACCAAACCCAGTTCAATTCAACCAAGAAAGACAACTTTTCAACAAGATACATGAATTTTATATTCCCAAAATCTATGCCCATTTTCTCGGCCAGGAGCTGAAAAGCTGCTAACTCAAGGCAGAGATTCGAATAGCGTCCAGTTTTTCTGAAAGTTCTCTCGGCATCCCGTGTGAGCGTCTTTCCTTCAATATCAGACCTCGCGTCATGCGACGTTTAGACCCGAGAGGGTTGCGCGTAACGCACTGCAAAGCGTGAACGTTCAACACATGTTTATTTTATCGCCCAAGAAGAGACAAACACCACAGCTGGCCACAGACACCGTTCTCATTCCAAAATGGGATCCAGGAATAATATGTCTGAAGTCCCCTGAACGAGATTTATGGCATAGCGTAAACTTACTCAACTCGTAGGCTGCGAAGAGAAGATATACTGACCTGCTGTATTCTCCCCTTTGCCTAGAGAAGAGAAAAGTAGCGAGCAGCATTTCGCTCCCAATCCCTGCAAAATTCCAGGTTAATTTCCGGTTTTCCCAGTCAGTGGCCAACCTTAATAAAAATAAGACACTAATTGACATAAGTGTACAGTACACTCCATCAATAGCGTTGTCAAATCCTTCATAATCTGTTATAAACAAATTAACAAATATTGACCGGGCACTAAAAATAACTACACCAGTGAATTCTAGATGACAAAATATCAAAGGAATATGTGTTGAATTGTAACTGCCTTGTCTCAATTAGTAATAAAAAATAATTAATTTAAGCCTGTATCCGCTCATCACATGGTTAATGCAACAGGGACCTAATCTATCTTTCCAATAGTGATGCCTTTACCGAAAATTGCGGCGATCCCGGCATAAGTAAGGTGAGCAAGGCTCGAAATCCATTGGAAACCATGCAAAATAAATTAAAATTATAAATTCTGTCACAAGTCATACAGATTTTCAAAATACTTTATGTGATTTAGATCAAATTTATTTATGGTAAACAAATTGTTCAAAATGTCTACGAGTTATGAATGCATTTTATAACTTTATTTTCTTTTGCATTGTTTCCAATTAATTTCGAGCTTTGCTCACCTCACTTTTATCCCGGTGGCCGCAATTTTCGGTGACATCGACGCAAACGGAAGACAGATTAAGTCCCTTATAGGCATATCGAAAATGTAACTACTAAAGTAACAGTAGAAGCGCCCCCAGTAATGATTTTTAGCATAAAGTCAGCTGCCAACTTTTGCTATAATACAAGTTGTTATATACAACTTAAATACATATTAGTCCTACAGTAAAACTAAATGCTTCGCCAATACACTACCCCATATACTGAAATATGAGTAATGAGTGTACACGAAAACCTTTTTGTGGTTACGTCGATCCATAAACCACCGCAGGATCCCATATATATTGTGTGTCCACTAATAGACGTTGTGCGTATCAAAATCCATGTCGAAGATTAGCTTTTGTTTCCAAAATTTTACATAATATTGTTTCCGTATACTCACCTACTTTACAGTTCTCTCGGTCACTTTCAGTACACTCCATTTTTTATCGTTATCACTAAAAAATTTGAAGACGAACGACACATGCTACTATATTTTTCACCTGCCAAAAATACGTTACGGCTTGAAATTTAAAAGAGCCAATTCCTCTGGCGCCTTATTGCAGTAAGATTCCAGTGCAATGCGCAGCTTTTCTGACAGCCAAGAGAAAAGTTGCTAAGGGGTCCGCCATTTTTTCTTGCAAAAGTTCATAAGCATGGATGAACCTTAGAGCATTATTATTATAGCATTATTATATTACATGGAGTGCTAATCAGGGGTAATTTCGCGTCCAAAAAATAGGTAGCGCTGTTCAAAATCTCAGACGGTGAAATTGCTTGTCAGGTACGTCACCAGACGTCGCTTGTCATATTTTACATTTCTTTTTTATAAATAGCTTAAAAAATCCCTGTAAATATCAAAATGAGATATCCCTCAGTTTTCAAGAAATAATTAAGAACATACACCGTGGCATGGAGTATTGGTGTTCCCAGCGTCCGAGAGTCTAAACTCTGAAGTTCGTGCATACGATTATAATAGTCTTCTATTGTTCGTATATTATTTATGACGTTATTCACATCGTGTGCATGGTTTTGGCGTACGTATTTAAATACATATTTCTCGATAACTAAGGGAGATTCCATTTTGATATTTACAGGGCTTGTAGAGGACATGTTAAGCTATCTATATAGAAAAAAAAAGAAAATAAAAAGTGAGTTTCTCCCAGAAATTGTGTTTAATATTATTTTTTGAAAAATTGAGAAGTTTTTTTAATTTTTCGTTCAAAAAATATTTTTTCAAAATTGCGTCTCATTACAAATAATTAAAAAATATATACCTTAATATAATTCAAATCACAAAAGTTATGGAAGGTCAAAAAAAAAAGAACCAAAATTTTCAATTTTTAATATCCTAAGTTTTTTGATTTTTTCAAAAATTAATTTAGGGTTTTTCTTTCAACAACATAAGGAAAGAATACTAGAATTTTCTGTGATCTGTCTTAAGCTGAATATCTGATCTGTACATGATCTTTCTGGCATAAATCCACTTTGGACTTCCCATATATTTTCTTCTGTAATTTCATTTATTTCACTTGAACAGTATCATTTTCCGACATAGACTTAGAATTAACTTTTTGCAGATAGTATGTGCGACCGTACCTCCTTAACCAAAAAAGACCTGCACATTTTTATAATCATTTTTCGATAGGAAGCCCTTTTTTGTAATAATCATAAAAAATAACATTAAAGATACATTAACATTTTTGGAAAAACTATACAAGATGCGAACAAAAATTAATAGACACAAATTTCTTACAAAAAAAGATCAAAAATTTTTTTACAAATTATTTTTTTATATGACACGTAGTTTTTCTTTCAATCGTTAAAAAAAAAATATTTAAAAAATTCATTCATTTGTAGAAAGACACAAAGTATGAAAAAAAATAAATGGTCAAAAGTTGTTTACCAAAACGAGATCGACAAATTTGTTATTCATCATTATTTGATAGGAAGCGCAGTTTTTGTTTTAATCTAAAAAAATAACATTTATGATACATTAGAATTTTTGGAAAAAAGACACAAGATACAGTAAAAAATTAATAGACGAAAATTTTTCACCAAAAAAAGGTCAGAAAATTCTTTTTCTAATTCTTTTTTGATAGGACACGTAGTTTTCCTTTTAAACGCAAAAAATAACAATAAAAAAATTAAATTTTTTGAAAAAAGACACAAGATACGAAAAACATAAATAGAAAATAGTTGTTCACCAAAACGAGATCAACAAATATGTTAAAAATTAGTTTTTGATAGGTCCCGCACTTTGTTAAATTTTAAAAACAAGACAATGGAAATACGTCGGTTTAAATATCAACGCGCATCATCAATTGAAATAATAATTATACATTTATTAAAATGATACATTAATTAAAATGATACATTTTCTAGGGTATCTGCAAATAAAGATTAATGCCGAAGGAGCTTTAACAAAAGATAATTCACAATCATCAAATTACAGTTGTCAATGGTTTAACCTTTAATTTTAAAAGGTCTGTGCAGAAATGTGAGGAAGTACAAAGACCGAGCTGTAGCGCGAGGTAAATACAGTATCGAGCCCGAAGTGCGGTCAAGCGCGAGATCCAAACGACGGGCTCCTTAGGCACGCTCATACTTGCGTGCGATGAGAATGTGCCCACTAATTCACTCTACTATTTTACTAGTTTACTCTATTTTATAGCAGAAAATCTAGAGTATTCTCTTACTTCGATGTGTATACATATTTGATCCTGAAATTATAAAAAATTTGTATGTTTACAGGTCAGGACGTGGTTATCGTTTTATCTCCGCTAATTGGAGTGGTTGTCGGAGCAGTCGTAACGCTGGGACTGATTGTTATGATACTAATTGTAAGATCTCATCGAGCAAGAGTCTCGAAGAGCCGTCACGGAAAGCCGGAGGAACTGAGTGACCCTCCATCCCAACAGTATTCTGTTCAGAATTCCCAGCAAGTCATAGAAACCGATCCGGACGTGATTCCGAACAAGTTCGGTAAGTGCTTTCGCGACACTGCTCTTTCTCGCATTTAGAGACTACACTATCCGAACCTAAGTGGGTCGTCTGGAGTGCAGGGTAAAAAAATGTGTTTTTTTTTTAATCGCTCTAGCGTTAGTGTTGGGTCTCCAGAACAGCCTCCTGGAGTCTTTGTGGCGTTCCCGAGCTTCTTTTATGCTACAGAGCCATGCAGCGCTGGCGCGTATTTTTGCACGGCGGCTCACAGTGGGGCGATTTGGCAAAAACAGCGTCAAAAATCTGTAACCGCGTCAAATAACTATTGGAAATAATGAAAGTTGGTACATTGAAGGCTTAGGTATCGCTGAAGACGGCAGCGCAAGCGAATAAAGTTGTGTACTTTCGCTTTTTTCGATAAAAAATGAACTTTGTGCCTGAAAAGCTTTATTTAAATGAAATTTTAAAATGTGCAAAATATTTTATTTCATGTCTATGATATTGCTGATAACAAATCTATGGTCAGATTTTCAAAATTCAAAATGGCCATTCCAATATGGGTGTTTAAATGATGAAAAAGTGTAAAAATGTTAGTAAAAATAACTCAAACTAATGCAAGTTTGCATACGCGGAATTTTCGGGTCGCTGATTACGAATCTTCAATCATATTTGCAAAATTCGAAATATCTTATCCAATATGGCGGACCAGAAACTTGTGAAAATAATAAATGTTTCTAAAAATCAGTACATCGGAATTTTTTGCTGCTGTAATTCTGCATATTAAGTTACATTTACGAAATCCAAAAAGGCAGCTCTATTATGGTGGACGAAAGACTTGAAAAATGTATACATATTTGTAAAAATCAGTAACTAGGTTTATTTGATCGCTTATTACGAATCTTTAGTCAGATTTCCAAAATTCAACATGGCTGATGACTAGGGAGCGGACTAGATAAGGTATGAACTTGGTTACGAATCGTCTAGGAAAGGACAAACCCTGCTAGCCGAGAAACTTAGCACTGAGTATTCAAGGAGAGAGGTAGCCGACTACCTGATGAATACTCAGTGCTAAGCCCCGCGGGTCGCACTGATTGTTCTATCCTAGAATATTCGTAGCCAAGTTCATACCTTATCTAGTGCGCTTCCTACTGATGACAATTTGTAGACTAAAGGTGTGAAAGGCTTATAAATGTTCATAAGAAAGGTTTTTTCACTCATCTAAAGTTATAATTAAATTCAAAATAAGATTCGTAACCAGCATCCCAAAAAACCGGGTACTAATTTTTACACACATTTATCAATTTTTCCAATCCCGAGGTATTGATTTTGACAAACTGTTAATAATTTGTCTGATTTTATTGTTCCTCTGACACTTCTGTGTGGGAACTCAGGAAGTAGCGTGAGTCTTCTTTTGTTCAGCAGGCTCGAATCCTTTTTCTGCTCTGTTCAGTTTCAATCAAGGTGTAGGCTAATGTAGCCACTTCGGTTCGTGCAATGATTTAAAATCAATTGTGCTTCATTTAAACAATTCGGGTATTTCAGTCCTTTGATTCAAAGTCAGTGTTTCTTTAACTTTGTAATACTTGTTCAGTGATCTCCCGACTCGATCGTCTTCTGACTCTGAATATGTTTATGAAAATTGTTTAACTAAATAATAATTATTGCTAATGTGCAAAGTAATGTAGGGAAGTCTTATTGGAAATACGTACTTTCTTTCGTAAACAAATTCAGCCTATTAGTTTCAAAACAGCTAAATTCTCAATTTTTGTAAAAAAATTGTTTTAATAATTAATAATACTTCATAATTTACAAAGTATCACAGAAAAAAGTCATCGGAAAGATATTCTGAGTTAATTCTGTACAAAAATGTAGCCTATTTGATAAAACATAGCCAAATTCTAAATTTTTTAATGAAAATGGTTTAAATCATTATTAATTGTTGCAAATTTACAAAGCAACATAGAAAAGAGTCATCAGAAAGACTTCTCATAGCAACACAGAAAAAATTAATCAGAAAGATATTCTCGGTTCATTCTATGAAAAAAATTAGCATATTCATCGAAGATAGCCAAAATCGGAATTTGTGAAGCAACCTAGAAAAAAAGTCTTCGGAAAAACATACTTAGTTGACTCCGTAAACAAATTGTGCCTATTCCTTCAAAAATAGCCAAGCTCTGGATATCTTGATAAATATTGTCTAAATAATTAATAATTATAGTAAATTTTCAAAGCATCATATACAGGAAAGAGTTATTGGAAAAACATTTTTTATTGATTCCGTAAACAAATAGAGCCTATTCGTTAAAAAATGGTCAAACTTTTAATTTTTTAATCGAAATCGTTCAAATAATGAATAATTATTATAAATTTATAAAGCAAAATAGAAAAGATTAATCGGAAGATATTCTTAGGCGCTTCCGTAAACAAATTGTGTCTCTTCCTTGAAAAATACCTTAACTCTGAATACTTTTCTTTATAAATAAAACAAATATATCAAGTAACCCAGAAAAACATTTCAAAACCATCACTTTCGAATTCTGAAATTTTCAAATGAGGCCCTCTGCAAATTTATTTATATATTCCAAGTTTATCAAGTCGCCCAACTATAAATTTCGATATTACAAAATTTTCCACATTCATAATTTGCAGAGGTCCTAATTTGAAAATTTCAGAATTCGAAATTGATGGTTTTGAAATTTATTGCTGGGTGACTTGATAAATTTTGTCATTTATAAAGAAAAGTGGACACTTGCCAGTTTTGTAATGTTGGAATTATAAATGTGGAACATTTTGTAATATCGAAATTTATATTTTGGCGACTTGATGAACTTGGAATTTATGAATAAATTTGCAGAGGGCCTCTTTTGGAAATTTCAGAATTCGAAATAGATGGTTTTTGAATTAATTGCTGGATGCCTTGATAAATTTATAATTTCAAAATTATAATTTTAATATCTTTAAATTATAATTCCAAACTGGATAAATTCACAAATTTACATACAATCATAAATTGGCAGATGATGTCTGCAAAAATTATTTGAATATTTTGTAGTCACATTTATTCACATTTTTTATTTTTACTTCTCAATTCAAAACTGCCGCTGAAACTCGAAGCCTGGATTCGCGGTCGATAAGGAAGGACGTCCCGATTTCCCGAGTGGCAATGTTTGTTTCCGACTAGTGATGCAATTCAAAATTGGAATTAAAAACAATTCATGTAATTAAAAAATGCACAAGAATGTATATAAAATGTAAAACTTCTGATTTTAGACAGGAAAAAAATGTATAACAATATATTAACAGTTTATTTTCGTTGACTTCCGAAGAATAACTTGTATTTCATAAAACATTTAGTTTCAGAAGAAATTGGTTGAAAAAGTGATTCAAAATAATTTTTTATAATGTTTTCAATATTTGTTATGTATTCTCAGAAGATCAAACATAGAATTGCGCGGCAACTACGGCCAACCAGTGCGCGGCCCGAACGCAGACGCAGTAGCAAAAGGCGCCCACATTGGCATGCCGTGTTTGCTTTGCTGCTTACAACACAGTCTTATTGTCTTCACATGCACAGGATATCTCAAATTTGTACCCACTTTTCTCCATTTCGCGACGTATTTCGCAAAATGTAGGTTCACCATTATCAAGTCGTGGATCTTCGAATAGTTGATAGCTCCTGAGAGTGCTTCTGTGATGTCAGAATTGTGAGTGAAAAAATAAATTTGCGAACGGTTCTCGCCGTTCAAATGCTGTCTTCTGCTATCTGCAGATTTCTCCCTTTCGAAAAATTTATAATTTTAGTAAAAATAATAATTGCCTTAGCAAAAGGCCTAATTTCTGTACATTTTATTAATCCGAGGATCTCGCAAAACCTCAAATATTTGACAAGTTTTCTTTCTTTCGTTCTCAAATGCTTGAGAAAAATTATATTTTGAGTCAGTACCGTACCTATACAAAAAAAATCCAAGTCGGATTGAATCAACACCCTTAAAAGCATTTCAAGGATAAATTGTTGATTAATGAAATAGAATTGAAGTGAAAGTTTCAGTTGCATCTGTGAATAGGGAAGAAATGGAAGAATAAATATACTTTTATGTTTTCAAACATCATGAACATTAATAATTTGGTAAGTAGAAATGTTAGTTTTTTTCCTGAAAATAGTCGTAAAATAATTTTTCCCTATAATTACAAGTGTTGAGGGCGTTGAGGGTGACATATGATGAGGTTATGAGTATACGCACAAGTTTTGAGTTTACTTCTCAGAAGGAGAGTGAATAAATAAAAGAGTAAATTATAATAGAGATTGATTGTAGACAAAGGCAAAAAATATAAATTTTCGCTAAAAATCAGTGGAAGAATAAATTGTTTACTTATGAAAATGAACCGAAGTGAACGTTTTAATTGACTGCATTTAACGATTCTGCAGCTATGAAGTGTGAAGAAATTGTTTATGAAATATGTGTGCATGTTACATATCATGAACATTATTAATTTTTTAAGAAGGAATGTACATTTTCCCCCCTGAAAATATTCGGAAAATAATTTTTCTTTATGATAACAAGTGTTGAGGGTGACAGATACGAGGGCTGTTTGATAAGTCAGTGACTTTTTGAATTTTTTTACACAGTAACTTTAAATGCACCACTGAACCCGTCAACGCTATTTATGAGTAGTCTACTGTTAAATTTTGAGCAAGCTAGGTCATTTATTTTGTGTTTGATAGCCATTGAAAGGAGAGAACCTCGTGAATGATATGTATTTGTCAACTTGCTCTAATCTCTCACCATTCAGGACAATGTTGCACATTGTTTTCTCACTTTTCCCCTCACACACCATTACCTTTGTTTTATTGAGTATACGATAACTTATAACGTCAAATCGCAGACTTTAAGAAAAATCAGCTTCACTTTGGAGTTATTTCCATAAAAATATACATAATAACCTTTATATGAAAATCAAGTTTATTAAAAAATCCCTCTAGAGATTTTTTCTTTTTGGTCTCAAAATTATCGTGAAGAATCACAGAAAGGAGAGTAGGAAAAAAACGAGAGCCCTTTTGGGCTTAAGTAACTTGAGACACACCGTGATTGATCTTTGCATAAATTCTATCCCGAATTATCATTTTTATCCTTTTCCTATTTACAACATCTCCATTATTCTGTGGCGTTTTACCTAATTCTATATCCCTCTTTCCAATAGAGTTATCCCTTTCTATCCAGTTTATCAATTAATTCTACATACTCTACTTTCCAATAATTCTACCCATTTCTATCTCACCTTCTCTTTCTTTGTTCAATAACTTTCCCTCTCGTATTTTATAATGTCTAATTACGTTCTGCTTTCCCTAAACTCTATATCAACTTATCGTGTTATTACTTTTCCTATTTATAACAACCTTTTTCAATCCTGTTATTATTATCGTACTTTCATTCTATATTATTCCTTCTATAGTATTCCTTTGTACTATTTTTTAGCATTTTCTCTTTTAGATACCCAGACAACAAGAATCAATTCAATGGAAATTATTTAAATCGAACAATTTAAGAATGCCGATTCAGGCGAATTTCAATAATTTCAATTGGCGACCAAACAGCCACCACTTATTGAAGCAAATCTCGTTGAACTATTTTTAAGTTTTTTCATTTGGAACAACATTTACTGGCTGGTTTTTCTGAAATGTAAGAAACACCGCCGGAAATGTCGTTCTGATGGTTCCAATTTAAAAAAAGTAACATAATTCAACTAAATTTGTCTGAATCGGTGGTGGCTATATGGTGACCGATTGAAATTATTAAATGTATGAGATTGAATAAAAATTTCACAAACCGATAGACGGTTATTCGCGTGAATCGAAATTCTTCAATTCTTCGATTCAAATATTTAACATTCAATCGATTCTTTTTCTTCTGGGTACAAACGCACATGAATCGTCAAAATAAGTTTCATAGTTAATTTATCAATAAAAACATTATTTCCATATATTGTACCAAACTTTTGGCAATCCTGACCAACGTAACAACAATAATTTTCTATTTGTGACGATAAATAGTATTTCTTTGCGAACACAGGGCCAAAAAGATAATTTTTATTCGAAATTTTTGTTAAACGCCAGCAACAGTTGTTAACTGCATGAGAATAATTCAGAAATTTCTTGTACACTGATACATATCTAGTATATTCCTATATCAAAGTGTCTAGGCACACCGGAAATATTTGGTTTACGCTCACCAAATTTCGGTGAAGCTATTAATGGCCTTACTATATATGTATTTCATTTACATATCATACGAGTTATAAAAAGAATATTTTTAATAATCAATTAGGTGACAGTGATCAGCAGCATACTGATAAAAACAGGATAAAATCTCCTTATCCACTTTGTACATAATCTAATTGCCCAGGCCTCATTGCATTTTTTTTAATTACTACAAACAGCGTCGCTGTTCCGCAATTATATGTGCGATAACGAGAAATTCGATATCATTGATGCGCGTAATTGACACCGTCGTTTGTACCTAAGTGATTGTTAACGACCTACCTCCATGACCTCTATGAATGTCGATCACGCAATCTCTACCTACAATTGTGAAATTCATCTTGCGCTCATATTCTATTATCGAAAAACGTTTTTACATTCTCATCTCAATGGGAAGGTATTGGTTTTATGGGAAAAATGACTTTCGTGGATTCCATAAAATGTCGACGTTTTGAGGTCCGCTGAGTCAGAAAAAAAAGTATCTACGTCGATTCCTGTTTGTCTTTTGTTGTCGTTGTCTCTATATCGGATGACTTTTGAAAGACTTCTTTGATTGAATGATACTTTGGCACACTTTATAAGGATATAAATAAAAGGACGAGTTCGTTAGCCAGCTATTTTGGATAAAAATTCAAGAAGTTAGAGTATTTTGAAAATTTTTTAGACATTTTTAGGCAACATCCATTTTTTTCAAGCTTTAAAAATTCCATGTACGGTTATTCATGGTACTCGAAAACTCAAACAATTTTCCCTTGACGACTTTTTTCGATGAAAAGAAAATTATCAGAGTTATAGCATTTTCAAGATACACAAAAACAAACGAAAATGAACATTTTAAGCCAAACAACGCACGATATGAAAAAAGTCAACAAAAGGAAAACGTTGCTTTTTGAAAGCCCTGCCAGATTATTATAACAACTTTTTAAATTTTTCCGGAAAAATCAAAAATTAAAATTTTAATCGCAGACAAAATAATGGAGAATAAAAAATTCCATTTTGAGGTCGAACTATGATATATACTAAAATTTTAAATCGAAAAAAGTTGTGCACCCAAAAAAATATCTACAATATTATTATTAATCGCTTTTTTATAGGACGCCTAGTTTTTGTTTGATTCGTAAAAAAAACAACATTAAAAATAAAAAAACAAAATTTTTGGACAAACGACACAAGAGACGAAAAAAATGTAAAGACAAAAGTAGTTCAACAAAAATATATCTACAAATTTGTCATAAACTCTTGTTATAAAAATATATTAAAAATAAAAAAATTAACTTTTTGGAAAAAGGACCGAAGCTACAATCACATTTTATTTAACCAAACTTTTCGCCTAAATTATATCTACAAATTTTCTCAGAAGCGTCCGAGCTCCGAGCAGTGCCGCTCCGAGAAATGCCTCTTCTCCGATTTCTCGCTCGAGCGCTACCCCCACCACTTTAGCGTCGGTAATATCTATTCTCACTGCTTTAAAAAAAAGCATATCATTTTTGCTTTTCACGTTTTACATGTATTGTTATAATTAATAAGATAACATGAGTGACATTAAATTGAGGTTATAATTGACAATTCGATATTTGAGTTTCTCTTTGATCTAAAAAAAAAAAAAAAAAAAAACAAGCAATACGATACGTCGAATGTTATAAAGGAATCTGTCCGACCTCTACCTCAATGCCGAACGTCTCGAACGACTAGAAAAGCGATTCCCTCCGTCGCAAAGCTCAATAAGTCTCAATCAGTCACTCCCTTGTCAAAAAATTCCTAACAAAAGAGGAAGAGGGGGGAAACTGATAATGTGAATATAGACGGCAGCAAACGAGTTAGGCTTGACAAGGATACATTAGTGGGGCGAAATAGAGATTTTGTTTGTAAAACCAATCCAATAACCCGTAGGTCTCAGAAGAGTGTCTCAAAAAATGTGGTGCATGTATCACGCAAGACTAAACATGAAGCTGTTGGTCTGGTCAATCCTGTCGATAGTTTTAATGCATTTTTCACTCAAGAAATCTTTGAAACCATTATTAGTCATACAAATTAAGAGATAAATCTACAGAGGGAAAAATACAAAAACTCGAGCAGCTCTACATTGAAGGATATGGCGATGATTAAATTGAAGGCTCTGTTGGGTATAACTATACTGGCTGGAGCAAAAAAAGACAATCATATGAACGTCAAGAAGCTTCATGATACAGTTCTATGTTGTGACAGATACAATTCCATATTCTCTGCTGAAAGACATTATTTTTTACTCAACGTACTTTACTTTGACTCGAAAGAACGCGAGTGGAACGGCAGAAAACAGACAAGCTAGCACCCATACGAAGTATATAGGATCAGCTGATCGACAAATGCAAGACACTATTTGAACCAAGCGCGTACACGACTATCGATGAATAACTTGTCGCTTTTAGGGGCCGGGTGGGTTTTAAAATGTTCATCCCAAATAAGCCCGCTAAGTACGGAATAAAAATAGTTATGATCTGTGGCCATGGAACTCATTACATGATCAACGCAATCCCGTATCTTGGAAAAGGCACTACCCCGGCCAAACTACCAGCAGCACAAGACTTCGTCGAAAAACTAGTTGAAACGATTAAAAATACCAACAGAAATGTTACGATGGATAACTGGTTTACCAGCATTCCGCTTGCACAAAAACTGTTGAAAGAATATAAGCTAACCATGGTTGGAACAGCTAGAAAGAACAAACCTGAATTCCCTGCAGAATTTGTTGATCTTAAGTACCAATCTCACTCTGCTTGAACATCTTTTTTCTCTTTCACGAAGATGTTACTGCCGTATCATACGAACCTCACAAAAACAAATTGGTGACGCTCATATCAACCATGCATGATGATGATGCAGTCAATGAAAGAGCTATGAAACCAGAAATTATTCTGTGTTATAACCAAACTAAAGGATCCGTCGATTCATTTGACCAGAGTGTGAACAACACGAGCTGCAACAGAAAAACTAAGAGGTGGCCTATGTGCCTGTTCTACAACATGATAAATATAGCTGCATACAACGCTTATGTTGTATATCTCTTCAATTACTTCAAGAGAAATAAGGACGGACCAAAACCTTTGTCAAGATTGGAATTCTTGTTCAAACTCGCTGATGAACTTACATTCCCATGGATGCACGAAAGTCTTCAAATCCCGCAGTTGCCCAACACAGTCGGAAACAGTATCAGAAGAACATTGCAGATTCCTGATATTGAACTTCCGATTAAAGAACCATAAGAAGATAATTTAAAGAAACGGTACTGCAGTTTCTGTTCGTACAAAAGGTGAAGGATGTCGAAGATGATTTGCCACAAGTGCAAGAAATCAATATGTGGGGAGCACAGAAAACACGTTTGTATTTCTTGCCTATAACCTTTTTTTTGTGTACCATTGCAGCACTTGTTTGGATATTTGTCTGATTTATTTCATTCAATTCTTCTTATAATTTTTCCTACTAATCTTATCTAGTATGTTTTCTAGTTCAACTGTTCATTCTCTCCTTTTTTCTTAGTTAATAAGTATTGAGAGACTTATAAGTTATGTGATTTCTCTATAGGATATGAGTTCTGTAATTTTGTAATTTCTACAAAAATAAAAAAAAGTCGAAATGGTATACGATAGACTGTAAAAGTGCCAATTTACTTAAAATAAATAAATAAAGTCAATATAGAGCCAATGTAAAAAAAAACTTAACATGTATAAATAATTTATAATTATTGTAGTTCATAAATTACAATTTATAAGTAAAGTTAATATTTGAAATCATGTGTTGTGGGTATATTCACCAAACTCTTAGCCTGATAGTTAATATACAGCTAATCATACTTGTAAAACCTAATTTCAGCAGGTTTTAATGATATGTGCGTCTGCTAGACGTATATTTAGTAACAAACAATTTTTATTATGGTTAGTATTTTAGGGTTAAACAATATATTCTTGCGACAACTCGAGATTTGATTTTAATCCTTGCGAAGCTACCTGCGCTAGGCTACGACCAGTTTTCGTTCGAGAGATATTTTCGCTCAGAAATCTCTCTTCTTTTATTTGATCTCAGTTGAGCTCGTATATACGACCATATTGTGCTGTGTAAATATTCATTTATATAACGTGAAGAGGTGCCAATCAAAGTCTAGGTGATTGTGTTTTGTCTTAATTCATTTAGTTCGCGCCACCTCGCATGGGTCTTATTACATAAATTTGATATCTATTTTGATTGTTTCAGATAATTAGAATCGGTAGTAAAGTAATATATAGATTCCGAGAGAATGTATAATTAGAATCGATACTCGGGCAGATCGTGTGATCGATCATCATTTTTTTAACAAATGATTCTAGAGCATTAGTTTTTTTTAGATTTGATAGAAATTAGGTCCTCCTTAACCTATCTGGTGACAACTTTCTCCTGAAATGCTCAAGAAATGAGTTCTTTTGGAAAACGATAAATTTGATTTAAAAACTTGATGTTGAACAAACTTTCATAAAAAAGGGCCATATTCATAAGGCCATAGTTTTGGTTCTATCACAGCTAGAGCATTGTTTTTTTAGATCTACTCAAAATTACCTCTTTATTAAATAACTTACTGGCAACTTTCACCTAAAACGCTGAGGAAATGAGTTCTGATGAAAAACGAGAAATTTTATTTATAAAATTCATGTTAAACAAAATTTCATAAAAAGGGTCATATTCAAAAGGCCATAATTTTGGCCTTTATTTCCCCAAAACTATATATATATACATATATATATATATATATATATCCGGGCAACCTCTCAGAGTATGCAGCCTTATCCTTGCATGCCTGGCTCTACAAGGACGGACGAACCCTTTCCTAGCTACTCGTAGGAACAAAAATAACACCATCAAACCACTAGAGTTGGGGGTGCTGCCAATAATAATTTAAATGGAAACCTGACGAGGAACCAGGCAAAGGTCCACATTGAGTGGACAAATCAATTTAGGGATGCCGCGCTAGACTGCTACGATGCCATCATCATCCCTGTTCGCGGAGGTATTATTGCGCGTATACACACTCTGTGGTGCCAAAAACACCCAGAGCAGACGAAGATGAGGAAGCTACATTAGGATAAACCGCGGAATGCAGACACTTTCTGAGAGACGATAGCGATTTCAGGACAAGAAGAAAGATTCACACACAGGTTCATCCTAAGCCCCAAGATCTGGCTGAAATGGATGCCTCACTTCGTGAGGATATCTCGAAAAAGTCATACATCTAAACAATTAATTGTTCAGCTTATGGTGCAGCGAGAGCATTGGCTTATTTAAATGAAAGGCTAAAACCGACGATGCATCAAAAGATCAAAAGACGCTTGTATTAACTGAAAAGCAAGAATAGATGGGCAACACAGAATGCTTTCCGTATTCAGTGTGTGATTGACTGCATAACATTTGGTAGGCCTTTCACAGAAAGGGTTCGAAAGTTCGCTCAAGAACTAAGCATCTTCAATCATACACTGAACAAGTCAAAGCTGCTGACAATCAAGCGGTACATTGTTGACAAAATACGGTTGTTATCTGACGCAAGGAAGATCATCAAAAATCAACCTCAGCCGAACGAAGTACAGACTTTTTGGAAATAGTTATACAAGCTCAAAAAAACACTAGAGTTAAAAAAAGATACTTATAATATCATCCGCTTCAAGGAGTTTTACGACAACCTCATAACATCTGACGAGAAACGTCCATCAATCACTGCTGAAGGGGTAAAAAAATCACTCAGAGGCGCGAAGAACTTTTCTGCTGCAGGACCAGATGGTATCAAGAACTTCTGGTGGAAGAAGTTTACTTCTACACACCATCATTTGGCCCGCACATTCACCTCATATTTAAATTCGGGCAGATAACTTGTTTGAACACACTGTATAAGATCTTTACAACTTTCCTGAACAACAAGATTGTCCGAAGAATTGTGCCTGTGTGACGAGAGATGTACGAACAACGTGGCTCAAACAAAGGTATAGCAGGATGTCGACAGAACCTGCTAATTGATAGGTGCGTCTGTGACGACGCTGCAGCCGAACAGCGCATCCTGTCAATGGCCTGGATTGACTACCGAAAAGCTTTTGATTCAACATATCATAGACTTGTCATCTGTCTGTTGGAAAGCTTGAAGGTGCATCCACACATAGTGAGATGCATAGAGAGATTGATGCTCCTTTGAGAAACTAGATTTACCATCTGATCTGGAAATTATCGTGTGACAACGAACAACGTCACCTGCCAGAGGGGCATATTTTTGTGCAATACCATGAGCCCTTTTCTTTTTTGAATCACACTTTTAGCTCCATATCTCGTACTACGAAATTCTTCTGGATACCTGTGTGGCGACACTAACAAACACGAGTATAAGGTCAAGGCGGACGCGGACTTCTGAATCTCCAATGTCTTCATGACCGAATTGTTCTCAGGACAGCTTACATCGTTGCAAAAGGAAAAGATTCTTTCATAAAAATGGCCACGAATCACAAGATGGCTGGCAAAGAAACGTTCCTTTACAAAGCCGCGGAGCAGGCAGCTGAGACCCTTCGCCTGAATTTTAACGTCAGAAGTGAGGAAAGTGCATTACTCCAGCTAGATGATTCACTTCTGAAAGCCGAAGTAAAGAATTCAAAAGTTGAAAAATTCCATCAAGAGCTATTCGACAAGAAAATACACGTACATTTTACAGGAATGTAGAATAACAGTCCTTGTCCAAGGTGTGAACTTTGCTTTTTTCCGATCGTCAGGGCTTAATTCAGGTACATAAGGTTTTATTTTCGCATGCTAGGACGGTGTCATTTCCACCTTAGTATAATATGCAGTTTCCTGTCAAACAGCTGTTAGAGGAATTTTCACACTTTTGCTTTCTTTACTTCGGCTTTCAGAAGTGAAGCATCTAGATTGAATGCACTGTCCTCACTGGTGAACAAAAATTCGGGCCAAGGGTATTAGCCACCTGCTCCGCGGCTTTGTAGAGGAACGCTCCTTTGTCAATTATCTCGTAACGAATGATATGATATGATATATACGTAATGATATGCAAGATTTCATGCATATGAATGATCTTAAATGTGGTAATATCAAGGAATACTGCCATTTACGTTACCTTTATAAATTTGTTTCGTTAGTCGTTCATCTTTCATTCTTTCAACATGCCCAAACCATCTTAATTGAATTCTTTCCCAAATGTCAACTATTGTCTCTTTTGCACCACATTCTTTAAGGGTTATTTTGTTTCACACTTTGTCCATAAGTGCTTTCCCACATGTTTTGCGTAGGAAATTCATGTTAGTCGCGATAATTTTGATCTTGTCTTTTTCTTGACAGTTCCATGTCTCGCTACCGTATAGTACAGTCGGTACAAATATAGAATTATGTATTGCCATTTTAGCTTTTCTTGAAATGTTTTTACTTCTGATAATGGGCCCTGCTCTACTTTATGCGTCTATCTAACTCCCAATGTATCTTCCCGTCACTAGTGAATAGGCTACCCAGATATACGTAGTTATCAACTTGTTGTAATTTCTTATTATTCAGGACAATGTTGCACATTGTTTTCTCGATTGATCACTGTCTCGAGATCTATATTTTCTTCGTCGAAGAGGGCCATTCTTAGAAACTTCTTTATAAATATGATGGATAGTCATTAACACATACCGCATCCTTGTTTAACGCCTTGAATAATATCAAACCAGTCACTCGTTTCTCCATTAACCCTTACACTCGCTTTGCCACCTGCATATATTGTTTTAATTTCTTGTAGAATCCATCCATTGACTCCGTACTCTTTGAGAACACACACACACACACACACACACACACACATATATATATATATAAAATAAAGGTTAACAACCACCACAGGGTCCCACTGGAAGCAACTGCCATCTAAAAAAAGCATTCAAAACAATCTCCTATTCATAACTTTGGGGTACCTGAAAATAGCATTTAACTTTTTTAAAGGCCACCGTGATAAGTATGCTATATACGGTCCCAAAAACAACTCCATAAGTGAAAAATTGGGTTTTGCGAGTTTTTGACACTAATTATGATTTTTTTGCAGTTATTCAATAATGATTCATTCTAATACGTAAAGTGTTATATTCTGTTTATAATTTTATGTTTAAATAAATTTTTCAAACAATTTATTAGTTTTTGTCGCAATTTTCTCTTGAAGTAGAGTTAGGAAGTCGTCGTTTTTTCCGAATATTTCAACTTGTTTTTAACTTTTTAGATTGGAAGAGGCAAGATCAATTATATTCAACAGAAATAACGTTTTACACTATTTTTTATTTTTGAAATATTCTCTTAGAATAATGCTAGAAAGTTAAAGTTTTCACAAAAAAAAATTCTACTTTTTGTCCACTTTTCAATTAGAGTGAGGTTATAATTAATTAAAGGTAAAAAAATAATTGTTCAAACAATTAATCATTATTTTTAATAACATTCTCTTTGAATAATGCCGTTTTTCCGAAATATTCAACTTTTTGTCCACTTTTCACTCAGAGCGAGATAACAATTAATGCGATTTACCAAACATAATTTTTTAAAGAAATTATTATTGTTCATAACTATCTTGTTTTAGAGTAATTCTAGAAAGTGTTGGGTTTTTATGAAATTTTCAGCTTTTATTTGACTTTTAAGATAGGAAAGAATAATAAATATTAATATTGTTTTAAATAAAGAGGCTGTCAGTAACTAGTTCAAGACAAATTTACATTCAATATGTTCCATATAAAAAATTTAAAGAATATTTTTAATATTTGTTTTATTTCAGAAAAATATATTCACAAATAGAAAGAGATTGTTTCCAGAAAAAAGCCGCAACTACCTAGCATTAATATAGGAGAAGATAGTTATAAAAATAACAATTTGCTGAAAAATTGTTTTCAAACTTTTACCATCGAAGATTATAAACATTTTAATTATGAAATTTTTATTTTATCGCTGAATAATTTGCACGTAAAAATAGAATCTTTTAATACTTTCCAATAATTAAGCAATTAAAAATTAAATGTTATTAAACTGTAAACTTTCAAAATTTTAACTTTTATAAATTGAACAATTCACATATTTCTGGTTAAAACATATAAATCCATGCTATCATTTCAATGATCTAAATTAAAAATAATCTCTCTTCCAATTCAGTACAGAATTGAAAAAAATGTTCACTTTTTATTTCAATGTTAAAAATCCTAAATTTGCTTCATGAAAATGTTAAAAAGAAAAAATTGGTCTCTTTAATTTTTGAAAAACTTCAAAACTAAAATATCATTCCTTCCTACTCAATGAAAACTATGAAAAATAGGAAAAAGAGGTTCTTCCAATTCAGGAAAAATTTGAAAATAAAAAATTCTTCTCTCAAACTCGATAAAATTTTTTTAAATTATCCTTCTTTCAATTCATAAATTATTGAAAACCAAAATTTCATCCTTTCAAAGTCAATAAAAGTGTTAAAAATATAAAATTTTCCCACCTTTAACTCAATAAAAATGTAAAAAATTTCCTCTTCCAGTTCGAAAAAATTGTAATGCTAAAATTTTGCCCCTTTCTTTTAAAATTAGAATTGTGAAATTCAAAAGTTTTTCAATAGATAAATCCTGTTAAGTATTATTATATTAATTTGAATATGTTCCAAATTCAGAATCGCTCAATTTTCATTTAAACATGAAATTTCAACACTTTCACTCACAAATTAACAGTTTTTCAAATAAAATAATTTAAATTGTAACGTTGAGAGTTGAAATTTAGGAATCTGAAATTTTAAAGTTTCGAAGATTTCTATTTCAAAAAATCAGTTTCAAATTGTTTATTTTTGAATATATGATTTATAATTGGTCATTTCTAAAGAACAGACAAATATTGCTAAATATGAAAAAAATCTTGTTTTTAATTCAAAAATTTCAAATTGAATGGGTAAAACATAGAATATATTAGAATAAAAAAACTTGAATAGGATTTGGAATTGAATAAAAGCGTTTATTTATGATTCTATTTTTTAGAAATTATTTAAAAATTAAAAAGAAGTCTTTAAAGTTTACCAACTTTTGAGTTAAATTGTGTAAATGTACCGACGATATATTTATAAATTGTATGATATGTGTAAATATGTGTCGTAGTGATGACCGTCTGCGGAATGTGGACGTAGGAAGAATGTTTTTTTTTCTGCTGGCGCACGATATTTTCATGACCGGCATGTAGAATTCAAATATTTAGAAAGGTCGTCAATCTTTATTTACTAGTTGTATTATTTCCTACTGAATCGCGAATTAAATAATAATGATTTTTTATTAATAATTTATACATTCACATCAAATATTACCCTATTTCATTTTACATGACTGAAAGTGAAATTTTAATAAAATGCCAGGTAATCTTTATTCACTAGTTGTATTATTTCTCACAGAATCGAGAATTAATTTATAATTAATGTTTATTAATTATGTACATTTTCACATCAAATATTACCCTATTTTATTTTACATGATTGGAAGTGAAATTTTAATAAAATGCCGCAACGTCTTCGGTTTACCGAACTAAGTTATATAAAATTTAAGAAATAAATATTCTTCCTGTATTTTCGTGAAAAATCACAATTTTTTGTTTATGATGTGATAAATATGATTGAAAGTTGTAATCGGCTTATTTTTAAAAAACTTGTTTTCTCTCAGTTGTATACGATTCTCCGTTAGACTTTTATCGATCTCTTTATGGCGTATAAAAAATATGCTCCGTACGGAAATTACATAATATCAAAAACTTAGGACTGTGTAGTATTTTGCAGAAAGGCCAATTTTATTATTCATAAAGTTCGCAGTCGATGGTACGCTCACACGCTGAAAACGAACACGTCATATTATATCGTTAATAATAAAAAATAGTACTCGATCACAAAAAAAAGACTTTTATATTGTGATTAGATAATAATAAAAATGAAAAGGACGAAAGAAAGAAAAAAGAGAAGGAAGGGGATTTGGTTGGTTGCCTTCTCATTTTTCTTTCCTCTTTTTTATTTTTGTCCAAAGAAACATTTCGCTATTTTGGAGATCTTGAAAAATAGCATTTAAAACCAGTCATGTACGGCTATGATTTGGCAGAATTCTAATGAAAATATATTGATAGAAAAGTACAGGATTTCTAGACGGGTAGAATTTGATAGAAACGTTTATTAAATTTGTTAGCTTTTTCCACTGGAAGAATAATTTCTGAATAATTTACTACAAATTATGCTAAACTTTCATAAATTTTGTTTGACCTACTCTGGCATAGTTTACCTTTTAGGTTAAAATCGTAGCCATGTCGGAAAATCTCAAATAGAGAATGAAAAATGATATTAATTGGGTTAGAAAATAATTTGAGTTGAATGATTTGTTTAAAATCAAGCCATTTCGAATTGCGCGCATGTGCGTGTGTGTAGTCTGCTGATACTTTCACGTTATAGATGCGATTTTATTTTTAATATAAAGTTTTAGTATATAATCAATGTAAAATTTCATTAGCAAAGATCAATTTCAAATCTCCGAAATTGCGCAACAAAATGAAATTGATAATCCTAATATAATAGTTGGTAAATAGAGATATTTTATGATTTACTCAAGTAACATCTTTGACTTCTGATTTCAATTGACCCAAATTTTTCCTCCTAGAGATCAAAAATCGGAAAAAATCAAATCTAGTTTGAATCTTCATTCATGGACCTAAAATATTCATTTTTTCAAGAAAAGATTACAATAAAAAATGAAAGCACTAGCCGAATTTCGTATTTTCAGCTTCACGATTTGGACTTTGAAGCTACATTGAGATAAATTGATTATGCCGTTAATGATCTTCAACTTTTACATTTGGGATAGCAACCTACAGTTAATCGTATAATTTGTATTTTGATTTCAGTAAGTCTGGATTATAAAACCTTGTATCTGGATTTTACGGCTTTATATCTGGATTGCTACGCAAATTTCAGTTTGCAAGATCATTTGATAGAATCTTCCAAAATTCTGATACATCGGCTTTGATGAAAGTCCTAAGTGGATAAGATTCAGTGAAATTCAAATAACAGGTTTTCGATAAAGAATTATAAGATTACTTGTCGGATACAGGTACATAAGAACTGCCAAGATTCTAGAACATAGGATTTGACACAAGTTCTGTGGCAATAAGATTTGATAGAATTTGAATGAGAATCTATTGATAGAATAGTATAAGGTTTCTATACGAATAGAATTTGATGAACATTTTCGGTATACCGAAACATTGCATTTAGTACATGTCTTGTGCTGATAAGATATGATGGCGGTTCAATGAAAAACTTTTGACAGAACAGTAAACAATTACGCAAAAGATTAAATCAGATAGAAATATATGATATTGTGAAGCATTGGGTTTCATAAATTTTCGCCTGGATAAGATTGCAAAGTGTTTCTATAAGATAATGTTGATAAAAAAGTATAAGATTTTTGACAGATAGCATTTTATAGTGATATCCAGGATTACGTAACAAAGAAATTGATACAAGTCTTGTACCGATAAGATTTCATAAAATTTGAATTAAAACATATTGATGAAAATTCATAGAATTTGTAGATAGACATATATATTTTGATTGAAATTTTGATCAAATGTGCTTATAGATTTTTATTTGTAAAATTCATTTGATTTGATCAGATAGGATTTTCACCTAATCTGCTGAAAGAATTCGATTGTTGAAGTTTGGTTGAATCAACCTTGCACGCTTTCTATAAAATTTGCATCGAATTTTCTTCAAATTCCACGTCTCAGAAATATTTTTTTTAACCTGTATGTATATGAGCTTTATGTTCATGAAAGAATGTGCCTATGTCAATAATATTTCTACGAGGAGCGGAGGCCTATTCGGAAAACAAGAGAGATTAAAAAACGTACTTCGAAATTGTTTCTAAGATATAGCAAAAGCAACTAAATAAATAATTTTGTGGCAAATATTTGAACGGAAATAGTTAAATAAGTAGATTGGTCTTCCTGCTGCCTAAATTACCATTATAAATAATTATAATTCCAGATTAAATTCGTGTTCATTTCGGACTAACTAACATATTGCGATGCAGAAATGTTTATTTTCGGGAAGCTTAAGAACGTTTTTAATATCATAAATATAGTATAATAATATATTCACCAATACAACTAAGTATTACCGTCAAGGTAAATACCGCAGTATAAGAAAATTAGACTTGATTGGATTTTCTAACTATGCCATCCCTTATGACTTTCTAACTTCACAATTATATTTGTCATGCTTTTATTGAAAATTATGAAATTTCCGACTGAAAAAAAAGTATACGTATTGGCTCTAAATGAAATCTAAAACTCTAAATGAAAATTTCCGAAATTTTCCAAACTGTCAATTGAAATTTTTTAACCATGAGTATAATTGACAAACTCTCAATATAAAATAGACCAATTTTCAACGAAAATAGTTGAATTCTTAATCATAAATGATTAATTTTTAACCAGTCGCATTTTTAGCCATTAAAGAATAAACAAGGAAAATATGAATTTGCAACAAAATGCATGTTTTTTCAATTTAGCGAGAATATTTCTCAACAAAAAATATAATCGTTGATATTACACCAAAAAAGATCTTAATTTCAAATCACAAATAAAAATTTTTAAGCGAATTCGCTGGAAAGTTTGGGCTCGTCTGGGGTGCGCGTCTGTTGAATTTCGCGCTTCGCGCTCGGTCTTTATAGTTCATCCACATTTGTGCACAGACCTATCAAAATTGAAGTTCAAGCATCTACAACTGTGATTTTGCGATGGTGAATTCGTCTTCTTTAAAGCTTATTCAGATTTAACGAACACATTTTTATCACGCATCTCGCGCTTTGCGCTCAATTTTGTCCAAATTTCAAACTTTACTACATCAAGTTTAACTCTATTGTGTCAAATCAATATTATATTTATTCTGTACCTCGATCTGTGACTGCTCATTCAGATATTCCAAAATAATGTACAACTTTTATCTTTGATTACTACTTTAATATTTGTTCCTTATTTTGCTCTTATTTTTATTCCCAACAACCATAAAAAGTGTGATAGTAAGCCTCGTTCAGCAATCAGATGTAGCGGTTGCGGCACTCTTTACCATGAAAAACTATGTATTAGCATAATCTCAATATCAGACAAATCTACCCTTCACCTATATACCCATCCACACATCACTACTTTACCACCGAGCAACTCACGCCTACCCCGAAAGGGAAACGGCCTAATGATATAATAATATATAAAAAATTTCTAGATAAGTCTTACGTTTTTTATTTTTCTTTCTTTCTTGCTTCATTAATATTATATTTTTGTTTTTAATTCTGAAAGTCTTTTCAATCTTACTACATTATTTCCACGTAGTTTTCTTAAGCGACAGCCACCGTGTCAAAATAATTCAACTAGACTTTCACCATTATAAACTGTTAATAAAAATGAATAAATAAATCTTTCTTTTTCAAAAAATCGTATTCACGAGATTTCGCATACATTTTTTGTTGAAAACCTGATTGGTTCCATACTGCGTGAGTATGAATTTCAGTGTCTGTTTTCCATTTGTTCTTTTATATTATCTGGAATTTGTTTCTAAGAAAGAAAATTTGAGTTGTAAATAATTCTTTAAAAATAAAGGCAATAAATATGTTCTTTACTTTTCGACTCTTTTCTGCGCCATCAATTTATTACATCAAAATTACAAAATAATTAAATTAATGTAATTATTAAATTTGTTTCTATATGTTTCTAACCATTAACGACAGAAGAGAAAATTTTAGATGCAAATTTTTTTTAATATTGGGAAATAATTATGTTCTTACAATTTCTCTGCTAAACTATAGTTTTCAAACATTTCCAAATCTTCAAACAGATGAGAAAAATAAAATTATGGACAAAAACTTAGAATATCTTAATTTAGGAAGTGTATAAATTGTCGATATCGTTAAAAAAAATTCGGTTCCGGTAACCACTAAATTTCCGGTACCGACAATAAGATTTCCGGAAGAATTTGAAATTATTTAGGTTTTATTTTGAAAGACTAATTTTAAGTTTTGAAGATTTAAAAATATGTCTAAAAAGAATCTGGAGTATATTAAGACGACTTTTCAATTTTTCTAGTTTTAAAAAATTGTTCGGAAAACTTTAAATTATTTTAAAAGGTATTTCAAATTCTTGGAAGTTTTGAAAAGTTTCGAAAATAATTCAAATCTTGAGAAGATTTCAAAAAATTTCAAAAAAAATATGGATATTTCAAGATTTCGAAAAAAAGCTTGTTAAGAATCTTGAAAAGTTTCAAGTTTCATTTTTCAAGATTAAAGAATTTTATAAAAATTTTAAATAAGTTCAAGTGATATTTAGTAGTTCTTAAAAGATGCCAACATACTTTTAAATTTGAGAAATATCATCACAAATTTAAAACAAAATGTAGATTATTGAAGATATCGAACAAAAAATATGTAAGCTTTTTAAGAATATTGAAAGGTTTCAAGAGAGTAAAAAGATTTTCTTAAGATTCCTGGAAAAACTTCAAATAATTTTTTATTATTAAAGATTAATTTTCAGGGAAAATTAAAAAAATTTCGGTAGAAATTTCAAACAATTTCTAAAAATGTCGAAAAAAAATCTGGAAGATGTTGACGCATTTTTTTTCTCATCTGGCAGGATTTGAAACATTTTTAGAACAAATTTGCATCATTTCACAAAATATTTTTAAACTTTCAAACTTTTGAAAAGATAAAAAAATAATAATTCAAATGTTAAAAAGATTGTTAAAATATTTCAACCAAAATGTAGATTTTTTAATCTTTGCAAAATTATAAAAAAGACAATTTCTTTTCTTTCAGGACTGAAAAATCTTTCTTGATTGAATATTCAATACTTTTGTTAATAAATCGTCTTTTTGGTTTAAAAATTAATTTTTTGTTTGTTTGTAGGAATGTAATCTTTTTTGGTTGAAACTGCATCTGTTTAGTTGAAAATTAATCTGTTTTGATTGAGGATTAGACTATTTTGTTAAAAATTAGTCGTTTTTTAGTGAATTCGACTCTTTCTAGTTTAAAATTAAAATAATTTTCAATTGAAATATCAACTATTGAATTTTTTGTTGAAGATTATTATTTTTTGGTTAATATTTTTTTCAAGGTTCATCATTTCAGTTAAAAATTCATATATTTGGTTCAAAATTCCACTATAAGGTTGAAATATAATTTTTTTGTTCAACTGCTTAGTTGAACTACTTTTTTAGGAATTCATTTTTTTTTATATTTATCATTTGAGTTGAAAATTCATCTCTTCGGTTGATACTGTATAATTATTTTGTTAAATTTTTTTTTATAGAAAATTTAACTATTTCTTTGAAAATTCATCTCTTCAGTTGATAATATGATTATTTCGTTGAAAATTCATCCATTGGGTTGAAAATTCGTCTTCTCTTGATGAATTTGATTGTTTTCAATTTAACATAAGAATACGTGTTAGTTGAAATATTAACAATAACATTTTCTGTTAAAGATTCATCATTTTAGTTGAAAATACATCTCTTTGGTTGCAAGTAGTCTGCTCTGGTTGACAATTTAACTATTTTCTGTAAAATTCATCTTTTTATACGAATTCAACTTTTTTTTCGTCTTTTTTTGTTGGAAAATTATCGATTTGGCTGAAAATTCAACTATTTGGTTGAAAATGATTTGTTATTGAATTCATGTTTTTGGGTTGAAATATCAAACTGTTTTTTAGAAGATTCATCTATGAAAATTCAACTATTTCATTTTGAATGAAAAATTTAATTGAACTGTTTTGTTCAAAAATCTTCACTTCGGGTTGAAAGTTCTATTATTTTTGTACAAAATCAAACTATTTAGTTGAAAATAAATTTTTTGGTTGAAATTTCCCATTTTCGGGTTGAAAATTCAACTGATTTGTGGAAAATTCGCATTTTTATTCGAAAATTCAAGTATTTTGTTGGTATTTTGTTCAATCTTTGCTGAAAAATCTTTCTTGGTTGAAAATTCAACATTTTTTATTTTGAAAATTCATCTGATCTGGTAGAAATTTCACATTTTTTTAAAAAATGCAACTGTTTCTTTGAAACTTAATCTGTTGTGATTCACAATTCAACAATTTTGTTTAAAATTACACTGTAAAACAAATTGGTTGAAAATTACCGCATTAATCAGTGGACATAAAAATACCAGTGATTAACGTGGTATCTTTACTGCAATAGTTGAAAATTAATGTGCTACTTTAAAATCACATGCAGACAGGAAAATTCCCGTAACGTCACTTTGGGTTCACCCAAGAACAAATTAAAAAAATATATATAATAAACTAATAAGCTAGGTCTAATAGATATAAAGAAACTAGAATTTTCTCCATTTTTCCTATGAAAAGGCGCAAGTGAATGATGATTAATTGTTTATATAATTGCAAACTGTCTTTCACAATAAGTATCACACTTAATATACATTAACTTTTCAAGATTTATAGGAAACAAAATTTTTTTTAAAGAAATTTAAATTGCTTAACTAATATTCGAAACTGTCTTTCACACAAAATATATCTTAGAGCATGCGTCATCGAAATATCGAATTCAGAAAATAGTACCTCTACAAAATTTATAGGAGGAAAACTCGTTTAAACAAATGGCATTTTTTTAAATAATTGCCAAATATCATTAAAAAAACATATTACACTCAACATTCCTTAATTGTGTAATTAATTCCAGAAATAATTACTTTTTGCGATTTACAGGAGAAAATTTGTTGAAACAAATGAAAATTGTTCAAATAATTACCAAATATGTTAAAGAAGAAACATTATTCTTATAATTCATCAACTGTATAATTTATCCCAAAAAATAATAACTTTTCTCGCTTTACAAGCGAAATAAATTGTTTAACCAAATAGTAATTATTTAAACGATTAATAATTTGTTGAAAATACTTAAAAACTTGTGATTTATTGAATAAAAATCATTAATTTTCAGCAAAATAAAAAAAATACAGTCTTTAGCATAAATTTTACAGAAAACTACTATTCTGCATTTTTTTGGGCATTTTCCGGGCACAATATAAGAGGGTTGTGGGTGTGAAAACTAAAGTTTATTGGGTGGAAATTATTCCTCGAACTTTCCTTAAAAGACGACTAAACTTTAATCTACAAAAAGTTAATCAAAAATACTACTTTCTTTTTTTGTTTTTCGAAAAATTAACTTTTCCCATTTAAAACCCTATGTTAATTTCAAAAGTTCGGGGCACGGGTTGATGTTGACCAATTCGAAGAAAAAAAACCGGAATTTCTTTTAAAGCCGAACAAATTGGGGGGGTCGACGAGGGCGGATCCAGAAAATTTTTCGGAGGGGCCGATTGTGAATTTTCTTCTACGAATGTATGTGAAAGGGGGGGGGGATCTGCCAATGATGTAAAAAACTTTTCAAATTAAATATAATAAGGTAATAAATGCCACTTTATTTTTATTCTTCCATTATAGTGTTCACATTCATAAAAAACTTGAAAGCACGTGCATATTTGGGAAAAATAGGGTAAAATAGTAATCATACTTCTCTCAAAAAAGTAAACGTAAAGTTACAGTAACTTGGCAAAAAAGTAAAAAAAAAAGATTTTCTGCCAAAAAAGACGAAGTTTCCACTAAAATTATGAATATTCAACAAAAAAATGAATGTTTAAGAAAGTAGTTCAACTTTTAACAAAATAGTTGAATTTTTCTGCCTAAAAAAGATTAGTTCTTGACGAAAAATGCAATATTTGATATAATAACCAAAAAATATTTTTATTTAATATAAAAAAAAACAGTACAATTCATTCAGAAACGACGATTTTTCAACAAACTCGGTTCTTTTTCAACCAAATTATTGAGTTCTTAAGCGAAAAAGACCAATTTTTATAAAACAGTTGAATTTTTAACCAGTAAATATGGATTTTTAACAAAAATTTATCTTTTAACCAAATAGTTGAGTTTTCTACCGTAACAGGGAAATTTTCAATAAAAAAAAAAAACTAATTTTCAACAAAATAAGTACAGTTTTAACCAAAAAGACGATTTTTGAAATGAAATGATGTATTTTTAAACAAAAAGGTGATTTTCAATCAAGAAGATTAACTTTCTACCATAAGAGATGCATTTTAAACTAAAATGATGAATCTTCAAAAAATAAATGAAGTTTCAACAAAAATTGTTCAACTTTTAATCGAATTTTCAACCAAAGATGATACATTCTTATCGAAAAATATAATACATAGTTCAATATTTGAACAAAAAAAGATTTAAATTTTAAATAAAGAACTAGCAATTTTAGCTAATTTGCACTTTCTATCAGGATTCATAATAATTCCATAGATAGACCTTTTTATACATTTCACATACGAACTAATTACTATTTTAGTGTTATTCTTTAATTTCCCCGGCTCTAAAGTTCGGATTTAAACTTTTAACGCCACATTGCTAATGGAACCTGATAGGTTAAAAATGCATCTTTTTTTGGTTGAAAATTCAACTCCTTTGTATAAAGTGGAACTACTTTATTAAAAAATAAAAATTCATTTTTTTTTTGTTAAAGACAGTTATTTTAATTGACAATTTAATTGTTTGCTTGAAAATTAACTTTTTTGTTGAAAATTTATGTTTTTTATTTGAAAATTCAACTGTTTTGGTGAAAATTAGTTTTTTTGTTGTTGAACATTAATTTTTGTAGTTAAAAATTCATATTTTTGGCAGACAATTATTTGAATGAAAATTCATCTTTTTAGTTCAAAATTCATTTGTTTGGTTGAAAATTAAATCTTTTTGTTGAATCGTTTTTTTTTGTTGAAAATTAATTTTTGTTTAACTGAAAATTTAACTGTTCCATTTTCGATTGAAAATTTATCTTTTTAGATGAAAATTCATTTCTTTCGTTGAAAATTCAATTTTTTACCTGAAAATTTAACTTTTCCATTTTTGGTTGAAAATTTATTTTTTCAAGTTGAAAATTCGCGTCTATAGTTGAAAATTTAACAATTTTATTGATATTTCGTTTTATTTGTTACTTGAAAATTTTCCCTTTTTAGTTGAAAATTGAACTATGTAGTTGAAAATGCATCGCTGTTGGTAGACAATTATTCTTCTTGTATAAAAATTAATCTATTCTGGACCCCCGGCGTGCAGACATCTTGGATTTCCCCCACTCAACATGAAATTGGGATCTGAAATCATGACGTGATAGGCAATATGGAGGCAACAACGGGGTCACCTTACCTCTAATACATGAGATGCGAAGGGTTTTTAATTTATTTTGAAATTATTTCGAGGAACTGGGAGTCAGTATCTGCAAAAATGGTTGGAGTAAACATTTTAAGAAAGGACAAAAAAAATTGTGCACGTTGGACATGTTATAAATTTGGAACAAATATCAATTATAAATTGTTCCTCTGTTTTCAAGAAATTTTCCCCTTTTCATTTTGAAAAAGTTGAATATGACGAACCTGAAATTTATTCAGCTTGAACTGAATTCCAGGGTGCAGTCTTCCCCTTTTTTTCTTAGTTTCCCCTTTTTTCATAAAATTTCCCCTTTTTTCATAAAATTTCCCCTTTTCCTCTATTTTCAAAAAACTTCCCTTTTTTCTTTTTTCCTCTGTTTTCAAGAAATTTCCCCTTTTTCTAATTTTTTTTTCGCATAAATGCGAACTGAATTTCAGAATGCACAGTATTCCCTTTTTTTCTGAGTATCCCTTTTGCCCCTATTCTCAAAGAACTTCCCCTTTCTTTCTTTTTTTTCTTTCTTTTCTTTTCTCCTCTGTTTTCAAGAAATTTCCCCCTTTTCTCATTTTTTTGGCATAAATGCAAACTGAATTCCAGTGTCTTCCCCTTTTTTTCTTAGTTTCCCCTTTTTTCGTAAAATTCCCCTTTTTCCCTTTTCCCAAAAAACTTCCCTGTTTTCTTTTCTTTTTTTTCTTTTCTTTCTTTTCTTTTTTCCTGTTTTCAAGAAATTTCCCCTTTTTCTCATTTTTTCGCATAAATGCGAACTGAATTCCAGGGTCTTCCCCTTTTTTCTTAGTTTCCCGTTTTTCCCCTATTCTCACAAAAATTTCCCTTTTCCCCCTTTTTTCTTCTTTTCTTTTTTCCTGTGTTTTCAAGAAATTTTCCCTTTTTTCATTTTTTCGCATAAATGCGAACTGAATTCCACTGTGCACAGTCTTTCTCTTTTTTTTCTTAGTTTCCTCTTTTTTCTTGAAATTCCCCTTTTTCCCCTATTCTCAAAAAGCTTCCCCTTTTTTTCTTTCTTTTTTTTCTTTTTTCCTCTGTTTTCAAGAAATTTCCCCTTTTTCTCATTTTGTTCGCATGAATGCGAACTTAATTCCAGGATGCACAGTTTTCCCCTTTTGTCTTAGTTTCCCCTTTTTTCTTGAAATTGCCCTTTTTCCCTATTCTCAAAAAACTTCCCCGTTTTTTCTTTTTTCCTCTGTTTTCAAGAAATTTTCCCCTTTTCATTTTGAAAAAGTTGAATATGACGAACCTGAAATTTATTCAGCTTAAACCGAAGAAACATTTGATCATTTTGCTTTTTTGGAAAAAACTTTTGTCGTGATTTAGGATTTTTGGGATTTCATTTTCTTTTTGCGATTTTGGAACGTTATAAACACCAAGAAAAAATGTTTTCCATGAATAAAAAATAATAGCATGTGTCTTTGGTTCAAGCTGAAGTAATTTTAGGATCGAATCAATCCAAAAAACATGTTTTCGTACATTTTCAAAAAATTGAACTATTTCTTTAAACGTTCATTTTTTATTGTAAATTTAACTTTTTTTAGTTGAAAATTTAAATATTTGGTTGAAAATTGAACCACTTCGCTGAAAATTCATTTTATTGGTTGTAGGTTTAAATATTTTGTTGAAAATTCGTTTTTTTTTTGCAAACAAAAAAATAAATTTTTTGAATTGAAAATGTAACTTTTCCATTTTTGATGGAAAATAAATCTTTTTTAGTTGAAAATTCAACTAATTCGCTGAAAATTCATGCAATTTGTTAAAAATTCTTCTCATTAGTAAAAAATTAATTTTCTTTCTTGAAAACTCACATTTTTGATTGAAAATTGAACTATTTTGTTGAACAATCATTTTGATTGCAAGTTTATCTTTTTTAGTTGAAAATTCAAATCATTGTTTGACAATTGAACAACTTCGTTGAAAATTCATGTTATTGGTTGTAGGTTTATCTATTTTATTAAAAAATCGTTTTTTTTTGTTGAATATTTTTTCTTATTGAAAATTTAACTATTCCATTTTTGGTGGAAAATTGATCTTTTTAAGTTGAAAATTCAATTACTTGGTTAAAAATTTATTTATTTTGTTGAAAATTCTTCTTTTTCGGTAGAAAATTAATCTTATCGGTTGAAAATTCACGTTTTTGACTAAAAATTCATGTATTTGGTTCGAAACTGAATTATTTGGTTAAAAATAATCATCTTTTTTGGTTGAAAATTAAACTATTTTGTTGAAAATTCGTTTTTCGTAAAAAATTAATTTTTCAATTGAAAATGTAACTTTACTATTTTTGATGGAAAATAAATCTTTTTACTTGAAAATTCAACTACTTTGTCGAAAATTCATCCATTTTGTTAAAAATTCCATTAAATAAAAAAATAAAATATTCCATTTTTGATTGTAAATTTATATTTTTTAGTTGTAAATTCAACTATTTGGTTGAAAATTGTACTACTTCGTTAAAAATTCATTTTATTGGTTGTAGATTTAACTATTTTGATGAAAATTTGTTGTTTTTTTTTGGGGTTGAAAATTTATTTTTTACTGAAGATTTAACTGTTCCAGTTGAAGATTCTTCATTTTAGTTGAAATCTCACTTCTTTTGTTGAAAACAAATTTTTTAACTGAAACTCAACTATTCCATTTTTCGTGGAAAATTGATATTTTTTAGTTAAAAATTTAATCACTTGGTTGAAAATTCATTTATTTTGTTGAAAATTTTACTTTTCTGGCAGAAAATTTAACTTCGTAGAAAATTCAACAATAATTGTGAAAATCTAATTTTTTTGGTGGAAAATTTCACTCTTTTATTGAAAATTCATCTTTTTTGCTTAAAAATTCTTGTATTTTGTTGAAATGTTGTCTTTTTTGGTAGAAAGTTAATCTTCTTGATTGAAAATCCAACTATTTTGGTAGAAAATTTAGGTATTTGCTTGAAAACTTAGATATTCACGTTAAAATTTTAACTGTTTTTTTTAGAAAATTCATCTTTTTGGTACATGAATTCATCCACTTGGTTGAAAATTTTATTGAATATTCGTTTTTTTTTGTTGTTGTAAATTAATTTCTTTATCTAAAAACATAACAATTCCATTTTTAGTTCGAAATTTACCTTTCTTAGTGGAAATTTTAGTTTTTATGGTTGTATAGGCTGCGTTCTGGACCAATTAGTATTAGTGCGTGTCTGTGCGAGGTAAGCCTGTGTGCATATGCCTGTGTGAGGTTGACATCGAGACCGTTCTAGAACATTCCTGGATGACGTCACAGAGTAATATTGCGCAATTGTGCCAGCCAAAAAAAAAGCCAAAATTTCATTTAAATTGCTGAATTTGGAACTAGAAATGATCAATGTTGAACTAAAAATGGAACAATTAAATTTTCAGTTAAAGAAATTAATTTTAAACTAAACTGATGAATTTTCAACTAAAATGATGAATCTTCAACTGAAATAGTTGAATTTTATACCAAAAAGATGAATTTTAAACCATAAAGATTAATTTTCTACAAAAAAAGACGAATTTTCCACATAAATATAAATAAATTGATTTATTAATAAATAATTAGAAATAAATTTATTATCAACAAAGTAGTTATATTTTCAACCAGAGATAAATTTTAAATCAAAATGATAAATCTTGAATCAAAAAAATTCATTTTTAACAAAAAAGTTTAACTTTTAACGGCAAGTAGTTGAATTTTCAACCAAAAAAAATGAATTCGCAACGAACAATGTAAAAAAAATGTCGATTATAATTTAGAAATATTTCTTCTTTGAAATACTACTTCTACTTTAAAAATTGCCTAAAGTGTTCTCTTTATCTACAATTTAGAAGAGGGAACTTTCAAATTATGACGAATTCTGACTTCCGAATTATAATTCTTTAAACAAATTCCCGTTCCATGTCGAAAAGTCCCTGTTTCAAGTTAATTAATAATAAATAAATAATACAATATAAATAATGAATTAATTAGTAAACTCAGACTGAAATGACGTAAATTTTCGATTCAGGGGCATGCAGAAATATAGTTACCAGTAAGATGTATTTAATTCCAAGATCTGATTTCCATTCCTTTTTTAAAGTATTCACACAGATTTCTCCATTTTTTGCGACGTTGGGGTGAAATATCTTGGTGAGAAAGAAGGCCTTTGGGGGTCCTTGAGGAAAATCTTTACCAAGAGCCAATTTTACTTTAAAAGAGCCACCAGCATATGGAGTTTCAGCTGAAAAATATTTAACCACAATGCTTAATTTCTTCAAGTAATTCATTAATTAACTATAATAAAACAATTTCAAATTTTAGTTCGAAAAATTCGTATTAAAATTAAAATTTTTTTTATTTATTTATTTCAACCAAACGAGGACTTCTCTACCATAAAATATGCAATTTCAATCAAATAGTACAAATTTTCTGCCCAAAAAGACGAATTTTCAACAATACAGTTGTACTTTCCAACAAAAAGCCATTACTTTTTAACAAAGTATTTGAATTTTTAACAAAATAATTAAATTTTCAACAAAATAGTAGAATTAATAACCAAATACTGGAATTATCCACCTACAAAGATTACTTTTCAACCAAATTGTCGAATTTTCACCCAATGACTTAAATTAAAAAAAAAAGAATATATTTTTAACAAAATAGTTTAATTTTTAACGAAATAGTTTAATTTTCAACCAAAAAAGACGAATTTTCAACTAAAAAAGATAAATTTGCAAACTAATTTTTTTTATTTTAGTTCTCAGTGAAAAAAAGAAGAATTTTCAGTAATATATTCCAATTTTTCAACCAGACATAAATTTTCGACAAAATAATTCAATTTTCAACAAAATAGTTAAATTATTAATTGAATACTGGAATTTTCTCTCCAAAAAGATGAATTTTTAACTAAATAATGGAATTTTCAACAAAAAGAAGAATTATCAATGAAACATATAATACTTGTTAAAAAATAATAATAATAATTATCAACAAAATAGTTAAATTTTCAACAAATAAGTAAAAAAAAAAAGAATATGTTTTTAACGAAATAGTTTAATTTTCAACCAAAAAAGACGAATTTTCAACAAAATACATGAATTTGCAACTAAAAAAGATAAATTTGCAAACTAAATTTTTTGTTTTTAATTCTCAGTGAAAAAAAGAAGAATTTTCAATAATATATTCAAATTTTTCAACCAAACATAAATTTTCAACAAAATAATTCAATTTTTAACAAAATAGTTGAATTATTAACCGAATACTGAAATTTTCTCCCCGAAAAGATGAATTTTTAACTAAATAATCGAATGTTTCAAAGAAAATACTTGAATGTTTAACAAAATAATTAAATTTTCAATAAAATAGTAGAATTATTAACCAAATACTGGAATTCTCGACCTATAAGGATGAATTTTCAACAAAATTGTCGAATTTTCAAACAAAAGAGATTAAACTTTAAGCAAAAACAGTTGAATTTTCAACCAAAATATGAATAGTTTAACTAGATTTTTGAAAATGTATTCTAGGTGTTGAAAATTAATCTCTTTTAGTTGAAAATTCAACTTTTTGGTTGAAGATTAATGTTTTTGTTGAAAATTCGTTTTTAGGTCAAAAATTAATATTTTCTGTTCAACATACAATTTTAGTTGAAAATTAAATTACTTGGTTAAAAGTTTAACTAGTTTATTAAAGATAAATATAATAATTATAATAATAAATAAAAGTGTTGAAAATTAATCTTCTTTAGTTGAAAATTCAACTTTTTGGTTGAAAATCCGTTTTTTAGACAGAAAATTGACATTTTCTGTTGAAAATTTATCTTTTTTGGTTTAAAATTCAAGTACTTGGTTACAAGTTTAACTAGTTTATTGAAAATGTATTTCTGGTGTTGAAAATAATTCTTTTTTAGTTGAAAATTCAACTTTTTCGTTGAAAATTTATGTATTTTCTAGAAAGTTCGTTGTTCAGGTAGAAAAGTAATATTTTCTGTTCAAAATACATGTTTTTTAGTTGAAAATTAATCTACTGGGTTAAAAGTTTAACTAGTTTATTAAAAATAAATTTAATAATTATATCAATAAATAAAAGTGTTGAAAATTAATCTTCTTTAGTTGAAAATTCAACTTTTTGGTTGAAAATTCGTTTTTAGTCAGAAAATTTATATTTTCTGTTGAAAATTTATGTTTTTTGGTTTAAAATTCAACTACTTGCTTACAAGTTTAAGTACTTTATTAAAAATGTATATTTGGTGTTGAAAATAATTCTTTTTTAGATGAAAATTCAACTTTTTCGTTGAAAATTTATGTATTTTCTCGAAATTTGGTTGTTCAGGTAAAAAATTAATATTTTATGTTGAAAATACATGTTTTTTAGTTGAAAATTCAACTACTTGGTTAAAAGTTTAACTAGTTTATTGAAAATAAATATAATAATTATAATAATAAATAAAAAAAAGTACAACCAAACAGATGAATTTTCAACTACAACTATGGAATTTTCAATTGGAATAAGTTAAATATTCAGTGAACAAAATTATTTCCAACCAAAAAAAAAACTAACTTTCAACAAAATAGTTACATTTTCAAACAAAGTGATGAATTTTAAATTAAAATTGTAAATATTTAACTTAAATAGTTGAATTTTAAACTAGAAAAATGAATTTTTAACTAAAATGATGAATACTTAACTGAAACATTTGAATTTTCAACCAAAAAGATGAATTTTTAAACAAGAAGATTAATTTTCAAATAAAAAGATTAATTTTCTATCAAAAAATACAACCAAACAAATTAATTTTCAACTACAACTATGGAATTTTCAATTGGAATAAGTTAAATTTTCAGTTAAAAATTACTTTCCACAACAAAAAACTAACTTTAAAAAAAAATACTTACACTTTTAAACAAAGTGATGAATGTTAAATTAAAATTGTAAATATTTAACTGAAATAGTTGAATTTTAAACCAAAAAGATAAATTTGCAACTAAAATTCGGAACCTTTGACTAGAATAATTGAAGTTTTGACCAAAAAGATTAATTTTCAAGTTTTATTTTCAAAAATTTTCAATTTTAATTTTCTTCAATTTTCATTTTTTAATCAAGAAGATTAATTTCTACCAAAAAAGACGAATTTTCACCTAAAAAAGATATTTTATCAACTACAACTATGGAATTTTCAATGGGAATAAGTTAAATTTTCAGTTAAAAAAATTATTTTTAACCAAAAAAAAAACTATCTTTCAATAAAATAGTTACACTTTTAAACAAAGTGATGAATGTTAAATTAAAATTGTAAATATTTCACTGAAATAGTTGAATTTTAAACTAGAAAATGAATTTTTAACTGAAATTAGAATATTTAACTGAAACACTTGAATTTCCAACCAAAAAGATGAATTTTTAAACAAGAAGATTAATTTTCAAATAAAAAGATTAATTTTTCACAAAAAAATACAACCAAATTGATTAATTTTCAACTACAACTATGGAATTTTCCATTGGAATAAGTTAAATTTTCAGTTAAAAAAATTATTTTCAACCAAAAAAACTAACTTCCAAAGAAATAGTTACATTTTCAAACAAAGTGATGAATTTTGAATTAAAATTGTAAACATTTAACTGAAATATTTTATTTTTAAACCAGAAAGATGAATTTTTCACTAAAATGATGAATATTTAATTGAAACACTTGAATTTTTAACCAAAAAGATGAATTTTTAAACAAGAAGATTAATTTTCAAATAAAAAGATTAATTTTCTACCAAAAAATACAACCAAACAGATGAATTTTCAACTACAACTATGGAATTTTCAATTGGAATAAGTTAAATTTTCAGTTAAAAAAATTATTTTCAACAAAAAAAAACTAATTTTCAAAAAAATAGTTACATTTTCAAACAAAGTGATGAATTTTCAAATTGAATTGTAAATATTTAACTGGAATAGTTGGATTTTAAACCAGAAAGATGTACTTTTTAACTGAAATGATAAATATTTAACTAGAATAATTGAATTTTTGATCGAAAAGATTAATTTTCAACCAAGAAGATTAATTTCGACCAAAAAGACGAACTTTCAACTAAAAAAGATAATTTTTCAACCAAAAATTGAATAATTAAATTTGTAGTCAAAAAATTAATTCCAAACAAAAAACAAGTTGTCAATCAAACAGCTCATTTTTCAACCAAAGAAAAGAATTTTTAATTAAAACGATGAATCTTCAATTTAAAAATAAAAAAAATAAAAATTTTAACAAAATTTCAACTAAAATGATAAATTATTAACTGTAATACTTGAATTTTTACCCGAAAAGAAAAAATTTTAAACAAGAAGATCATGTCTCAAAGAAAAAGATAATTTTTTACCCAAAAAAAAAATCGATTTTTTTACAAAATACGTGAATTTTCAACGAAATAGTTGAATTTTCAATTAAAAAATAAAATTTCATTCAAATTCCTGATTTCTGAACTAGAAAAGATCAATTTTCAACTAAAAGTGGAACAGTTGAAGAAATTAATTTTCCACCAAATAGTTGAGTTTTCATCCAAAAAAGATACATTTTCAACCAAAAATAGAATAGTTAAATTTTATGTCAAAAATCTAATTCTTAACAAAAAAACAAAAAACAGATTTTCAGCGAAATAGTTAAATTTTCTACTGAAATAGTTAAATTTTTAGTTTAAAAAATTGAGTTTCAACATTTTCAACCAGAGATGAATTTTCAATTAAAATGATGAATCTTCAACCAAAAAAATTATTTTTAATAAAAGAGTTTAACTTTCAACCAAGCAGTTGAATTTTTAACTTAAGAAAAAGATGAATTTGTAACGAACAATGTTTTTAAATCTGAATTTTCGGCAAAAAATTCCTTTTTTATCCGAAGAAAAATTTTTTTTTTAAATATTTCACTGGAATACTTGAATTTTTCACCGCAAAGAAACATTTTTTAACAAGAAGATTAACTTTCAAATAAAAAGATTAATTTTCTAGCAAAAAATACAATTTTTCAACAAATACATGAATTTTTAATGAAATAGTTGAATTTTTAACTAAAGAAGACAAATTTTCAACCAAATAGTTGAATTTTGAACTCAAAAAATAATAGTTTTCAACAGGAAATGGAATAGTGACATTTTTAATTTAAAAAAATTATTTCAAACCAAACATAAGAGTTTTGAACAAAAACAATGAATCTTCAACTGAAATAGTTGAATTTAAACAAAAATTAATTTTTACTAAAAAAGATCAATTGTCAACCAAAAATTAAACAATTAAATTTCAAGTTGAAAAATTAATGTTTAACCAAACAGATGAATTTTCAACTAGAACTATGGAATTTTCAATTGGAATAAGTTAAATTTTCAGTTAAAAAATTACTTTCAACAAAAAAACTAACTTTAAAAAAAATAGTTACATTTGCAAACAAAGTGATGTATTTTCAAATAATGAATGAATGATGAATTTTTAACTGAAGTGATAAATATTTAACTAGAATAATTGAATTTTTGATCGAAAAGATTAATTTTCAACCAAGAAGATTAATTTCTACAAAAAGATCAATTTTCAACCAAAAAAGATTATTTTCACACATCACTACTCTACCACCGAGCAATTCACGCCTACCCCGAAAGGGAAACGGCTTAATGATATAATAATAATAACATGTCAACCATCAATTGTGAATGACATGAAGACACGAATTCATAAAGTCGACATATCATACGGTTGATTGAAGGGGAAGGGGGGGATATTTTTTGACATTATTTGTTAATCAATAAAAACAGATCTAATTTACTACAATTCGGAATTTAATTCAACCAGCAGATTTCGTTTTTTCTACGGAATTAACTCTGAATAACTTACCAAAATCCTTTGAGTAAATACATTATTCAGAAACAATAATTTTTTATTTCATAAGCCATTTTATAAACAAATTCACAATTTGACTACTTGTCATAAAATAGATGTTGTTTCTTATCAAAAAATCGACTGCTAGTCTGTTGACATAATTTGTTACTTAATAAATAAATTTTACAAACTAATACAGATTTTCATCAATTTTAAACCGGCCGATTTGATTTTTTCCACAAAATCAGCTATAAATAATTTGAAAATATCGCCTATCATTTTGTTTTATCGATTCTTATCATTACGTAACGCAATTCTTCAGCGACTTCAGACCCCACTCCGCAACATATAACACCTTTTCCGACTTTTTTCGTTTTTTTTTCACCACTATCACAATGCTAGGTTGGATTCCCCGTCCCCCTGAAAGGTTCACGTTATATACATTGCATTTCCACCTCATATCTAAAGTCGGAAGAGCCTATTCCGGAGTGGTTGGTGGAAGGGCACACAGTGCTCCTGCCAAAGACGGGCAGCTTAGCTGACCCTAAGAATGACAGGCCAATAACTTGTCTGAACACACTGTATAAGATCTTTACAGATATACCAAATGATAGGATTGTTCGTACAAATGGACCTGTGTGGCGAGAAATGTACCAACAACGCGGCTCAAAGAGAAGCGTAGCAGGATGCCGGGAGAACCTGCTCATCGATAGATGTGTCTGAAAAGACGCAGCATCCTATCAGCATTACCTATCGATGGCCTGGATTGCTTACCGGGAAGATTTCGATTCATCCTCCCATAGACTTATCATCTGTCTGTTGGAAAGCTGAAAGGTTCATCCACACATCGTGAGGTGCATAGAGAGATTAATACTACTTTGGAAAACCAGATTTACAATCTCATCTGGAAAACATCGTGTGATCACTAATAGTGTCACCTTTCAGAGAGGTGTGTTTCAGGGCGACACCATGAGCCCTCTCCTCTTTTGCCTCACATTATTGCCACTGTCTCCCGCACTTCGCCATTCTGAAGGATACCTCTGCGGCAATCCTGGAAATCGAAAGCATAAAGTCACTCATATATGTGAGACAAACTATATCTAGCTCTAGACACTGTCAAAGACTACACTCAAGAGACTGAAATAGAGTTGAGGTTAAAGAAATGCGCCAAGGTTCATTTGAAGAAAGAAAAACTTAACGGCATCCCCGAAGACCCTGAGCATTGTGACATTGCAATTTTATTACAAGCCACAAGCAATTAATTATTAGTAGTTCAATAATTTAATCATATTTGATTTAATAGATTTCAATTTAATGATTTAACTTCACTGATCAGAATCCGCAAGCTGCACGGTTTTCAAGACTTGGGTTTAGTTAATTTAGTTCCTTTCGTATTAAGAATTGATTTTGCCTGTTTTTCCTTCTTTATTTATGTATTTCCAGAGTAATCCGACCATCCTGAAGAATCATCATCCTTCTTGACCTGATGAAAAACTTCAAAAAGCATTTGGGACGCCTTTGTCGATTGGAGTAACTCAAATCCTTTGAAATTTCCCGCCCAACCTACTGCTGTGTGCCATCCTGTTCCTATCCCTCTAGTCGTACGTCCAAACCTGTTGAATAATTTAGAAATGTTGTTGGTATTATTACCGCCCATCATTTTTGACGCCCCTTCAACTTATCTACGTTGAAGTGGAATTTCACCTTTCGTCAAGCAGTTTGCGAAGCAACATCCCTGTTTTTCCGCTCAAGTTAATTTTCAAGTATTTTTCAAGTATCTTTTTGTTAAGTGACTTATCGAGTGTAACTCAGGACTTTAGAGATTATTAACGAGTGTGCTTACAGATTATGTTGAAAGGTATAGTTCGTTTTTATTTAGTTCAGAAAGAGAGATTTTCAGTCCACTTTGTGTGGGCTCTTTCCATTGTCTTATGAGCTTTAGTTTATTTAATTTGGTCACACAAAATTAGGCCTGACATTGTTCACCAAGACTTCGAGAAACGAACTATATTCGTGATCGAATTCTCGGCTCCTTCCGAACACAACATCACTGCCAAGGAGAAAGAAATGGAGGAAAGGTATCAAGACCTCAAAAGGGAGCTGCAACGACTCTAACCAAAATATTCGGTACGTGTGATTGTTCTTGTGATAGGTACTCTAGGAGGTGCGAAACTATCACTGGTTCGTAACCTTAATGCCACACCCGCGTGCCAAAAATATGCCACGGCACTTGCGAGATGGATATAGAAAGCTGTCAACCTTGGGTCGCTTCGTGTCCTCAAAACACAAGAGAGTTTCGCCAGCCTGTCGTTGTGATTCCCCCGTGTCCTGTGACCACCCATCTCACGGTTGTGACACGAGGACATGAATGGGATTTACCGCCGTCCTACTGGGAGCCGATGTCATTTTTTAGATGACAGTTGCTCCCAGTGAGACCCTGCGATTGTTGTTAACCTTTAGTTTTTAAATATATATATATATATATATATATAATAAAAACACGACGATAAATCGGCAAACACCCACATTGAGTGGACGAATCAACTCAAGGATGACTTGCTAAACTGCTACGATGTCAGCATTATCCCCGTTTATCGAGGCTTTATGGCGCGTATGCATACTCTGTGGTGAAACACCTGGAGCTTCAGTAAGTTTCGATTCAATCCTTGCGAAATGAACGTGCCTGCCTCTCGAAAAATGGATAAGTACGCGGAGCGCTTCCCCAATCGCTGCTTGATCAAACTGCAGCCGAAGATAAGAAAGCGACAATAATACCAACCGCGGAAAGTAGGCATCTTCTGAGAGATAATCACGATTTCAGGACAAGAAGAAACATTAACATGCAAGTTCCTCCTAAGCCCCAAGATCTCTTAAAATCATTCCCCCCCCCCCCAGAAATAAACATGGCAGCGATGGAACTCTCAGTCCGAGAGCAGTAATATTGAACCCATCAGTAAAAATAAATTGAACGTAACACTAAATTTGGCAGTTTGTGGAAGCCTCCATCGTATCGAAATATTAAGACAAACGATTGGATATTATAATTTGACATATATCAACAGCTAGTTTGACGGTACGTAACAAACTGATGATGGCAGCGGTGGGATCAAATTACACACCATCGTCCTGCCACGTTACCGTAAAACTTTACCGTAAAATATTACTGTAAAACGTTACCGTTTACGCTACCTAATTGTTTAAGTCTGGTTACTATTTAATTATTGTATTGTTTGAAAATTTTCTAACAATGATGAACCAAATTACTCTAAGCAACTGAAAATTGTGCAGCTAAAATATGCTAAGCATTTTTCTTTAATTTTCACTATGCAGCTATAATATGCTAAATAGTTGAACGTGATTAAGTAAAATAAGTTAAGCATTATTGAGAGATTTCTTTATGAACATTTAAATCGACAATCGATTTTCATTCTGAAATAAATAGATAAGAATTATGCAGCTATAGTATGCTAAGTAATTCTTGCCTCTTGTTTAATTATTTAGCTAAAGCATAATGAATAATTAAACATGATCATTATTTTAGAAGTGAAAGTTGATCCCGAATTTGAATGAACTTTAACACTTGGTTTTGTTCTTATTTCGATTGACGGTTTTTCAACTTTGACACATTTAAAAATGATAATTACGCAGCTAAATCATGCTAACTAATTCTCGTTAATGTTCACTATGCAGCTAAAGTATGCTAAGTAGTTGAACGTAATTAATGCTCGGATTGTACGTCATTGAGAAATTTTCTTGTAAACAGTTGAATCGGAAATCGATTCTCTCTTTCAAATTAAAAGACAATGATTATGCAGCTACAGTATGCTAAGTAATTTTTGCCTTTTGTTTATTTATTTAGCTAAAGTATGCTGAATAACCAAACATAATTAATATTTGAGGAGTAAGAATTGATACATTATTTTATTCAAATTTTAATAATTGTTTTTTATGAACTTTATATCGATTGACGATTTTTCAACTTTGAGAAATTTAAAAATGATAATTACGCAGCTAAATCATGCTAACTAATTCTCGTTAATGTTCCCTATGCAGCTAAAGTATGCTGAGTAGTTGAACGTAATTAATGCTCGAATTGTACGTCATTGGGAAGTCAAGAAAAAAAAGTAGAAGATAAATGAATTCTCTTCCTAAATGGGTGGTCGATTCTCACTCTAATATAAAATTGCAGTAATTATGCAGCTATAGTGTGCTAAATAATTGTTGTTTTCTGTTCGTTATGCATCTAAAATATGCTGAATAACTGAACAATATTAATATTTAAGAGTGAAGGTTGACACTTTAATTGAACGAATTTTCATTGTGAGTTTAATTTTTGACTCCCATTCCAAATGTCTTTGTCGATTCTGAGATATTAAAACGATAATTATGCAGCTAAATTATGCTAATTACTTCTCGTTAATGTTCATTGTGCAGCTATGGTATGCTAAATAGTTGAACTGAAATAATTTACAGATTCGAAATTTGACATGTTTTATGATCAAGTTTAAAACAAAAATCTACTTTCAATCGTTTTTCATAGTTGAATAAATCTTTTTCAATGTCTGCCTTGCCTGGTCCCAGTATACAAAAATTTTAGCCACGTTCAGGTAAGAAATTCCGTGAAAGAAGAGACAAAGCGTTGTGTCTGAAATTTGCGGAACAAAGTTTGGCTGGAAAATTAATTGTTCACGAGATAAAAAGAGTGACACAGCCCAACGGAACTTCCGTAAATGTTCCATTCAACCTTAGGTTTGTGAATCCACCACCTCAGCGAGAGGAGGATAAATTCGAAACAATTACGAATTTCCACCAATTCAGAAATCTTTTTGACTCCCTGATTGGTAACGCTCAAAAGAAAATTGAGCAGAATAGTTATAAGAAAGCAACCGGTTCTGATCTGAAAACCCTAGAGTCCAACTCAGATTCTGAATCGGAATAATAAATTATGAAAAAAAAATAACATAACGTTGCTCCCTCCGATTTTTATTCCTCCTTGCACGAATAAAACAAGTAGTAGAAACTTTTTGCTATGATCAGCAATTTTGTGATTGAAATAAAAAAAAAGAATTTCCCTGCTTGATGTAATAAATTGAATAAAAGTTAATAAATAATTGCTTTGGTCATATATAGAACATATAAGAAATGAGTTTAGAATTTATTCGAATTTTTATTCCTTCTAATATGAGGCAGTAGGGCAAATAAATGCAACGTAGCTTCAAGTTCACGACCTCGCGCCAGAAGTAAATAAACGCGAGCGGAAGCAAAGTCACCGCGCCGGCAGAGGTGTGGAACTGGGGTACGAGAAGGCTATTGCACTCGTCCTCCAAGCAAGTGAAAAATTCTTGCGCGAATAAAACAAGTAGCATCAGGGGAAATAAAATAAAACTGATTTGCGTACGGCACCAGATAATCTTGGAAGAAGTTATTTTTCAAATTATTCGAAAAGCCATGCAGATTAAATTCTAAAAATAAAGGTCCCTTTTGTTTTGAAATAAAATAAAATAAAACAAGCACTTATTTTTTTCAGAATTGGTGCTAAAAATAAATATATTCCGAAATGGTATCGCTTCCCTCTTGTATAGGATTTACCCTAAAAGAAAAACAAATTTTCTAATTCCTTATGGATACGAGAAAAACAAGGCTAAGTACCAATTAAATTAATAATTGATATTTAGCAATTCGCCCACTCGCGCGCTCAGCTGACTGGTCGAAGTTTTTCTTTCTCTTCCTAAAAATCCGAAATAATTTCTGAAAGAAAACCGAAGGCACGAGATTTTTCTTTTGAGTATTCTCAAATTAGAAAATTATGTGGTTCATCTGCGCCGACCTGAACTTAACGCATTAGCGAAGAAAAGGTCAACTGCAGCGCTTGAACTTTCGTATTTCTTTTCGTAAAAAAAAAGAAGAGGATAAATTGTTGAATATTTAAATCAATACTCAACGATCTTTAGCAAACTCTCTCGCGCGACCTTGAGCAGGATACGCAGCGTTTTGAGTTCCTCAGTCGCACGACAAGCCTTATGTTTCCCAAACAGGTAGTACGGCCACCGCAGCGCAAATACTTTTCTATTAAATTAACTGTCGATTTCGCGTCCAATTTGACTACCGATAGATGTGTCCAGGGACAAAAAGCCCGTACCTAATCACAACACAACTTCAGAAAAATTCCGAACGATATTAAACCACAGATGCAATAACAATGCAGAGCCGAAAAATACTGTGTTCATCTTATGGACTAAAATTCGAATAAAATCGAATAAAAATCCGCATTCGAATATCCTTCTAATTAATTTATAGTGATTTGAATTTGAAATTGTTATTCTTTTTGAATTTCAGGGAATTCTCCATTGATTCTAATGGTTTGAAAGAAGTATAAACGTTTTTTTTCCTCTCATAAAAATCATGGTATTTTTAGGACTTTTTGACAGGTTCCAGGGATTCCGTTAATGGTTTTCACTGAATTTTGTAATAAGGATAGAATATTTTTCTAATTAATTTACTCAGAATAAATCAAGATCTCTACAGTATTTCAGGAATTTCTTCTCTTTTTACATCTTCGGGAACATCTCCGAGAGTTCCACTTAAAGCACTCAATATTTCCAACAGTTAAATAAAAAAAAAAAAAAACGTTATTGTAAACTGACCCTTGACACATGATTATGCTTTATTCTCAAAATTATTTGCGGGCGTGTTACAGAAGAGGAAGGTCGGGCCTCCCAGAATTTGCGAAAGAAACGAAATATAATATGCTAAAGTTTGATTATTTGTAACAGTGTAACCTGCAAATCGGAAATAAAATAGAAAATTTTGGAGTCTACTTTGCCAGATGAGTAGATTATACAAATTTAGATTTGTGAATTGATTTTAGTGGTTTGAATGGAATTAATTAGTTAATTAATTAAGAAGGAGATTATTTTCATGGTTTTCACTGCATTCTATAATAATGTTCGAATATTTTTCTAATCAATTTATATTGACTTGAATTTGAAATGGTTATTCTTTCTGAATTCGAGGGAATTCTCTTTTGATTTTTATGGTTTGAAGGAAGTTTCAAAGCCTTTTTTTCCTCTTATAAAAATCATGGCATTTTTAGGACCTTTTGACAGGTTCCAGGGATTAATTTAATAGTTCTCACTGCATTTTATAATAATGTTCGAATATTTTCCTAATCAATTTATATTGATTCAAATTTGAAATTGTTATCCTTTTTAAAATGGAGGGAATTCTCAATTGTTTTTTATGGTTTGAAGGAAGTTTCAAAGCTTTTTTTTTCTTATAAAAATCATGGCATTTTTAGGACTTTTTGAAAGGCTCCAGGGATTAATTTAATGGGTTTCACTGAATTTTATAATAACATTCTATTATCTTCCTTATTAATTTATAGTGATTTGAATTTGAAATTGTTATTATTTTTTAATTCGAGGGAATTATCGATTCATTTTAGTGGTCTGAAGGAAGTTTCAAAGCTTTTTTTTTCTCTTATAAAGATCATGGCATTTTTAGGACTTTTCGACGGGTTCACTGGATTAATTTAATGGGTTTCACTGAATTGTATAATGATGTTCGAATATTTTTCTAATTAATTTACTCAGAATAAATCAAGACATCCACAGTATTTCAGAAATTCCATCTCTTTTTAAATTTTCGGAAATATCTCAGAGAGGTCCACTTAAAGCACTCAATATTTCCAACAGTTAACTTCAAGAAAAAAAGACGTTATTGTAGACGGACCGTTGACACATGGTTACCCTTTATTCTCAAAACCAGTCGCGGGCGTGCTTGAGAAGAGGAAAGTCGGGTCTTCCAGAATTTGGGAAAGGAACAAAATATAAAATGCTAAAGTTTGATTATTGGTAAAAGTGTAACCTGAAAATCGGAAAGAAAATAGAAAATATTGGAGTCCCCTTTTCCAGATGAATAGATTGTACCAATTTATATTTGTGAATTGATTTTAGTACTTTGAATGGAAATAATTAATTAATTAATTAAGAAAGGGATTATTGTAATGGTTTTCACTGAATTTCATAATAATGTTCGACTATTTTTCTAATCAATTTATATTGATTTGAATCTGAAATTGTTATCCTTTCTGAAATGGAGGGAATTCTCGATTGATTTTAATGTTTTGAAGGAAGTTGCAAAGCTTTTTTTCCTTTTATAAAAATCATGGCATTTTTAGGACTTTTTGACAGGTTCCAAGGATTAATTTAATGGCTTTCACTGCATTTTATAATAATGTTCGAATATTTTTCTAATCAATTTATATTGATTTGAATTTGAAATTGTTATTCTTTTTGAAATGGAGGGAATTCTCGATTGATTCTAATGGTTTCAAGGAAGTTTCAAAGCTTTTTCCCCTCTTATAAAAATCATTGCATTTTTATGACTTTCTGACATGTTCCAGGGATTAATTTAATGGTTTTCACTGCAATTTATAATAATGTTGAAATTGTTTTATAATCAATTTAAAGTGATTTGAATTTGAAATTGTTATTCTTTTTGAAATCGAGGGAATTCATGATTGATCTTAATGGTTTGAAGGAAGTTTCTAAACTTTTTTTCTTGTTATAAAAATCATGGCATGTTTAGGACTTTTTGACAGGTTCCAGGGATTAATTTAATGGTTTCTACTGCATTTTATAATAATGTTCAAATTTTTTTTAAATCTGTTTATAGTGATTTGAATTTGAAATTGTTATTCTTTTTGGAATCGAGGGAATTCTCGATTGATTTGAATGGTTTGAAGGAAGTTTCAAAGCTTTTTTCCTCTTATAAAAATCATGGCATTTTTAGGACTTCTTGACAGGTTCCAGAGATTAATTGAATGGTTTTAACTGTAATATAATAATTTTAGAAGATTTTTCTAATAAATTTATATTGATTCGAATTTAAAATTGTTATTCTTTTTGAAATGGAGGGAATTCTCGATTGATTTGATTGGTTTGAAGGAAGATTCGAAGCTTTTTTTTCCTCTTATAAAAATCATGTCATTTTTAGGACTTTTTGACATGTTCCAGGGATTAATTTAATGGTTTTCACTGCATTTTATAATAATGTTCGAATATTTTCCTCATTAATTTATATTGATTTGAATCTGAAATTGTCATTCTTTTTGAAATGTAGGGAATTCTCGATCAAAGAAGAATTCATTGCTTATCATAATCAATCAAAAATTTAATTACTTTGATACAAAATTATAACCTGAATAATTTCAGAAGGATACTAAATTAAAAATTAGAAAATTCTAAATGTTTTTCATGATTGTCTTCCTTACCTGTCGCGAAACAAAACTTCTCCTTCCTACTATTGCAGAATATTAAATGACCTTTTAGGCGCGAAAATTGCATGAAATCTTGCGAACAATCATTTTAATACACAACGTTACCTTAAATTAAATGAATTTCGAACAATTCTTCCACTTAAAGGTATTTTGTTCACTTTGACGTTTCCTTCTTAAGGTTATGTTCCATATGATGATTCCGTATTATAAATCTGTCATTTTTTATCCAATTTGAAGAAATTTTGATGACTATTCTTAAACTTTAATACTGATACTTTATTTTTAATACTTTTTAATAATAATTTATTCATTATTAAGAAAATATGTTACTCAGGGGGCCCATTCACTTTTTCAATAGATACGATCCCGAAACTCCTGCACTCACACTCAACTACTTTGTATCGGTGAGGTGGTCACGTGGTGTAGATTACAAAGTGGGGATATGCTAGTCAAGGCAGAGGGTTAAACCATGTTTATTTCTTCAAACAATTTTTGTCCATTGTAAAGCATGAAAAGTTATTATTTTCTGGAATGAATCACACAATTAACGGATGTTGAGGGTAATATTTTTTCTTAAAAATATTTAGCAATTTTTTAAACAAATTTCATTTGTTTAAATAATTTTCTTCCCTATAAATCGTGAACAGTTATATTTTTATGTAATTAATGACACAATCAAGGAATATTAAAAGTAATATTTTTTTGGTTAAGATTTTTCCAAATTATTTAAATAATTTATAATCACCCACTTGTGCCTTTTCATCGGAAAGTTGGAGAAAAGTCTATTTCTTTCAAATCTCTTACACTATCTCGCTTATTATTCATACTTTCCTCATCTCGAAACGTATACCCTATATTGTTTAAAGAATTATATCCAACTGCTCAAAGAAAAGTATATTCCTTTTTTTCTTAAAATTACTTCTCTGTTCTGTCTCATTTATTTAATTACGGCCGAAATAAATAAATACGTACTTCAAAGATATATACCAGTACTCGTCAATATGTGATGTGCTTAACACAAAATGATGCAATTTTTAATTTTTTCTTCTGAAATAGTTTAATTTTACAGGTTTTAAATTACAATATATTCAATGTTTTACATCAAAAATTGCAAATTCTTCAATTTTGAACAGTGACAATGACACCCTTGACTTCTTTTCTGCACATTCTAACCATCTCTTACATATGGGTGGGTCACTATTAAATATTATGTAATTGATGAGTATTCATGCAAAATATTGATTCGTGTAATAAATATTTTTGGAAAGCCAAAAGACTGAGATTCGTCATTACCCTTCTAAAAAACTGTTCACTTTGAAGGTATCTATTCGTTGATTCAGTTTCTGCACAGATATTTTGTATTTGAAGTGAAGAATGGATTTTCAAGCGATTAAAGGAAATTGTCCAAACTTTCTGTGGGTAGTGTATTTATATTTCTTACTTTTGCAGGTAAAATTTCGTAAGCAGTTTTATCCCTTAATGCAGTGTTTCTGGTATTACCGAATCACCGGTCTTTCCTAAGGTATATGAATGAAACAGAACACAGAAATAATTTTAAGAAAAAAAAGGAATATACTTTTCTTACAGCCATTAAATTTAGTTCTTTAAACAATATACATAGGGTATACGTTCTGAGATAAGGAAATATTGAATAATAAGCGACATAGTGTAATTAAGAGATTCGTATAAGCTGAAATTTTCTCCACCTTCCGTATAAAAAGGAGCAAGCGAGTGATTAATTATTGTTTAAAAAAAAAATAATAATAATAATTGCTTACAATCCTTCAGAATAAAAATAATACATACTCTCAACATCCGTTAATTGTGTCATCAGTTCCCAAAAACAATAAATTTTTACGATTTTAAGGAGAAAAAATTGTTTAAATTAATGAAAAATATTTAATTAATTACCAAATATGTTAAGCAAGAAGTACCACTCTTGACATTCATCACCTTTATATCATTTATACCTAAGGATAATAACTTTTCACTACTTACAGGGGAGAAAATTGTTTAAAAAGATAATAATTGTTTAAATGATTCTAAAATTACTTTAAAAGTACTTGAAAACCCTTCACTTATGAATTAAAAATTAATCATGTTGAAACAATTCCAAAAAATATCGTCTTTAACATGCATTTGATAGAAAACTGCTATTTTGAATTTTTTGGGCGATTTTCCGGGCATTATAAAAGGGGATCGCTGGGTCCAAATTGAATGTTATTATGTAGAAATTATTTGTTGAACATCCCTTAAGAGGTTACTATACTTAAATTCACGAAAAGTTTATAACAAGTACTTCTTCCCATTTTCTCAATTCAGTACTGATCTTGAAAGTACGTATGTATTTATTTTAGCGTCATTAAAAATTTTATTTTAGAAAACTTTTTTGTTTCTTCTGCGAAATTTAAAAAATGGTGTTTGCATCCTTTCGGAAATCAATTAATTAAATGAAAATCAATGAATTCAGAAATATTTAGACAAATCGATTGAATATTGTAGGCTCCAGGCCGACTGAACTGCTAAAAATGATACATTTTTCATTTTTTCTGAATCTACTTTGTCCATTTACTAAACAATGAACAGTGTATACAGAAAAATTATTTACTACATAAAGATTTCTATTGTGACTGCAAGTATTAATCGACTTTCATAAATCTTTTTTTCACTTTGTTCCAATTATATTAATTAATTAATTCTGCCAATTAGAATTGAATGAAGCCATGCTTTCATAATGTCAGTTTTTCCAACCGTCTTTAATCTCATAACAATGAAAGGATCATTCGTTCCAGATAACACCGGCACACAAAAAAAACGCTTTTCTGTTCTACAGATGCGACACATATATTCCTATGTATTTTGACCCACTGAGCATGAATCCGTGGTCCGTTTGCCCCAGCACATCTGGGTGAAGGGCATTTGAAGGTCAAATGGACAGAAAAGTAATTTATGTGAAGATAACTACTATAATTTATGTTTTTTGGGTCGGGCATAATTTGCCTAAAAATAAAGGTGGAGTTCGTAAACCAGCCATTTTTGACCAGCGGTTCTGGTTTTATACATCGGATTTTTGGAAAATAAAAAATTCTATTTTCCAGCAAAACCATATGAGATACGAAAAAAATGTTCATAGCAAAATTGTTCATCTAAAAAATTTCTACAAATTTGCTACATACTATTTTGTTTTTGTTTTGAAGAGACGCATAGTTTTTATTCTAATCATGAAATTTCAATAATCAGTAGAGCCGTAACTCACTGATAAACATATTGTTTGAACAATTTTTGTTTGAGCATTTGAAAAATCAGTTTCTTTTTATGTAGTTATCCGCAAAGGACCTAACATCGAGCAACTTCGAATTCAGTGAGATGTAGTGTCGTCGCACACTGGAAGGGGAAGGGTCAACAGGTATCCGTAGAGGAAAAGACGATCGCCCGCCCTTACATACTGGTATCAGGTACTGTGGGCGAATGTTTGACTACCCCGCCCCAGAATAGACAAAGTATTTATCAATTTTCTATATTTCCCTTCAGATGAGCAGGTAAGCCGACCCGGGGAACTAAAACGAAACGCGAGGGTGCAATACAAATGGTTGAAGATAGTCTGTGTCTCTCGTTGCGAAGTTTCTCGCTCTAATAGGTCAAAAATTTTACCAACAGAATACTACCGATTTTCGGGTATGAGTTTGCACTTATATTTGCCAGGGGGCACTAACTGTATTTCTGATTTTTTATAGATGTCGCTGCAGTCATTTATGGGCTCAGCCAAACCTACCATTTCACCTTAATACGCATGCACGGCTGCTTATACGGCGCTCCTGATTGATCCAGCTTAAGCAATTTATAGCTCAGAAACTAAAACTTCAACTGATTTTTGGAAAAGGAATTTTCGATTTATTTTTTGTTTGTTTATACAGCCATATAAGTCCGGATACTTGAGTTTGGGACACCCTGTATATATGCAGGGTGTATATATATGAAATATATCTAGACTATAGATATACCTCGGCGAACCATGTGGAAAATATTTTCATGAGAGTTTAAGGTCGCCGTATGGCGGCGCCAGCTATGCAGTTGGCTTGGAATTCAAATATTTCTAGGCGAAAGTGTGAAAAAAAATTGTTGTTGAATAAAAATAATTTTTCTACTTACTGCAACAAATTTTTGATAATGCCCAATTAAATGAGACATATAATTATTTGTGTAGTTTTTAAATATCCGAAAAGAAAATAGTCTAAATTTTATAATAATTTTTATTATATTATATAATATTCACTTTATTTATTTATTAATTTAAATTAATTTCGGATTTTCAAATATTTTAATAAAAAAATTTCATTTCACATCTTAAGCTAAATTTCATGAAAATAGTTATGCCGAAAAGCAAGTTTTTAAATGAATTTATCAAAATTATTAAATTTGTTGACCATGTATATTTTTGGTTTTTTTTTTAAACTTGAAAATTTGAAAATCAGGGTGGCCGTTTTAATCACAGAAAAAATTTCCCGGTCATATCCTGGTTCGCTAACATTTTTCATGGTCAATGAAAGTAAAGAATTCAAACTCTAAAGCTGAAAATGTGTCCATTTGAAACAGGGCCGCATTTAGGGTCATTATAGTAGGAGCTGATGTAGAAGTGTGTGCATGTCGCAGCGATTTTGATTTACTGACTAGTTACATTTGTGGGGGCCCTTAATTTGTGGGGGCCCTGGGATCATGGCCCCGCTGGCCCCGTACTAAATTCGGCCCTGATTTGAAGTAATACAAACTGAGCTACAAATAATTTTAAGCAATTTTAGGCTATAAATATTAAAAATTGAACGATTACATTTTTGTTATAAACTGAACACTTCTTAAATCAGAAGTTGAAATATTTTTATTTTAAATAACTTAAAAATCCTTGAAAAGCTTCAAAATTTGATTTGAAAATCTTGAAACATCTACACGTTGTTTTACATTTTTGCAAATTATGCATTAATTTTTCAATTTGTTCAGACCTTCTTAACATTTTTCAAAATGATTCGAATTTTTCCTAAAATTTCTTTTAAATCCTGCAAAATAAAAAATATTTCCTTAAAATCTTCTAGATTCATTTTTGACAATTTTAGAAATCTTTTAAAATATTCTCTTAAGATTAATTTTTCAAAATGAAAAGTCATTTTCAATTTTCCTAGAAATTCCAGGAAAATGTTTTTTATTCTTTTGAAACATTTTACAATTCTTAAAAATCTTCTACATTTTTTGTTCGAAACCTGCACAAATCCATATTTTGTTTTAAATTAGGGCGTGGGCTGTTTGCACCAAAATTTCGGTACGAATAGCCAAATTTCGTCGGTGTACGTAGACGCTTTGTTTAAATTATTTGAAATCATTTCATATTGCAACTATATTCAACAAATTGAATATTTGATTTACAATCACTGATTTTAAATGAACAGTCAACAATTTATAAATATTTAGCAATTGCTATTTTTCTCAATTAAAAAATTTCAACTTTTAGAGTTTCAAAGTTTAGACTGAAACAATATTTCAAATTTAATAAAAGTCTTTATGTATGAATATATTGTATTTAAGTTACTCAAAAGATTTTTTTTGTTCAAAATTTCATCACTGTGGATATTTTGGAGCATCTGTGAATAGATGCAGATTTTTATATCTAAAAGCAGTTTTTCTCAGTTTTCTTTCGCTGAGAAGATGGAATATGATTTATCCAGTAACGATGGTTACAGATCACTGCGAAAGCTGCATGGCTAATACCTGTAAACAGCAGGGCCGGGTTATTCATTAGACAGAGTAGGCAACTGCCTAGGGGCCCCGCATCGACTAGGGGCCCGTGCACGCTCTAAAAAAAAAACTTTTTATCGAATAAAAAGTTTTTCTGAAAATTTGTATGGAATTCCTTGACAACAATATCAGTATTTTTTTCGACGCATGTCAATTGGAGAAATACTCTATTCATACAGAACCATCCAGTAACAAGTAGTAGCTAATAATATCTGTATTCGATGTAATAGGTAAGTGAACGGTAATTCGGAACGCAGCCAGCAGGCGGTCAGCTGATTATACTTTATTCATGTTGGGGGAATACCCGATTCGTTGGATGCATTCCGTAGCGTAGTTCTATCTTATCCCCTACGTTCTTGACAATTAGGTCATGTTCTGCAAGCCATTCCGTGACAACTTCTCCTCTACTGTCAGTCCACTGCATACCCCATCGTGGAGATTTCGCATTGAAATCCCCCACAATAATTGCCTCTTCCATTCTAGCCCGGATACTCTCACCTACGTTCTGCAGGTAGTCTTTGAGGTCCTCGATGTTTCTATTCGGTGAGGCATAGCATGCGTATATCGTGAAGGATGGTGTTGCTATATAAGAGAAGACTAAACCGGTACCCTGATCTGTAACGACGACTCTCGGGTCTCTACATTTATAGCTGTGCCCAAGTCGTCTTCATACACCCAGTCCTTCCTGTTCTGTATAACCCTTTTGTTATGTTCGCTCAGAACTAGTATAGCTGCTTTCTCTTCCCTAGCAACCGCCAGGGCCATGTCGTGCGCCGGATGACTCCTGTTACAATTTATTTGGAGGATCTTAATCATGGCTGGTCGGCTTTCGCGTCACCTCTGACATGCTCGTGCTATCCTTCGTATGGTTTCTCCTGTCAGTTTACTAATGTCCCTTCATCTTACAGTGGATAAAGAAGGGCGCATTTTGACATTCCGCGACTTTGTGACCTTCTTGTCCACATTTCAGACACAGGTTTACTTTGTCTGGTCCTTTACACCCAGTACTATTGTGCCCAATTTCCCAACATCGGAAGCACCAGTTTTCCTTCATTCTTTCCCTTATTTCACAGTTCGTCCAGCCGATTTTGATCTTGCCTGCTTGAACCAGACGGTCAGCGTCAGCACCCTGCATAAGAAGCTTGTCTTGGAGATCGCTTCACTTATTTCTTCCACCGTGGTTACTTCATCCAGGCCTTTGATGTGGAGAACCTTTTTATTGAGCCGAAGAGATGTCTTTGCTCCTGGTACCTTCTCGACGAGTGTCTTCCTCAGCTCATCTGCCTCCTCCGCTCCATTTCGGACTGTGAGGAGGAGATCGACGTTACCTGTTTTCTTGGCATCCTTGACGTCAACTCCTATGTCTTCTGGATTAACGGCAGTTTTAACTATTTTGAGCAGATCAGCGTATGTCTTCCCCTGCATTTGTACGGCAAGAGCGTCCTGCTTATTCTTGCTCCTTCTTAGAAATTTCCTGCTATCTTTCATCTTGTTTTTGCTAGTCATCTCCGTACTCCTGTCTTCTCCTACGGGCCTCCCTCTAGCTTTGTCTTGAAACGGTTTAGATTCCGCTAGATCTATCCCGGTATCCGCGAACAGAAACTCCATCATTCGGGCTGTCATTTTCCCTCTGATACCTTCGCTACCAATAAAAGCAACCCTCGTCCTCCTGTTCGCGATCAGGTGCGCTTTTTTCGCTATCAGAGATTGAAACAGGAATTTATCGCCGATCTCTTTTCCGTCCTCATCACTGCAGAGGATTGAATAGTACATCCATCTGGTGGCGTGTACTATCTTCCCGTCACGGTCAGGGCAGCAGAGAGAGTGAAACATTATGGCTGCTTCCCCTCCTTTCTTCCCTTGTTGCTTCAGTCCTTCACGTCCTCCGAATTGCTTTATCGACGGACCAACTTTCCTGTCATCAGAGTCTATATCCTCATTGCAGGGAAAAATGATGTCCCAGTCAAGCGACGCCTCCCAGATGTTCCCTCTCTTTGATGATATGCAGGTTCTCGGTTCTCGTGCTCCGAATCTGCCTGCGGAGCTTATCATTCTCATTCATAAGATCCCCGATGGTCTCATTTGCTTCGCATACGCTGTTGGGCTCTTTCAACCAGTATGCTAGCTGCTTAGTTCGGAGCTTCTCAACTTGGAGGGTGAGATTAGTACTCTCGTCCAGGAGTTCACTTCTGGGTTTGAAAGTTCTTCTGTGTTCTTCTCGGGAGTACTTCCTGTCCTCCTTCTCTTAGGTCATCTTTCCCGACAATTATCAATGCCCGTCGTCATTTCGACCCTGGGTTCCGGTAATGAGGATGTCCTGGCCCTGGGCGGAGTTATAAGCAGTGAGCTCCTCCTTTCAAATGGATTAATAACCGCGATGCTCGTGTCCATGTACATTGCCGTTTCGTTGCCTTTGTTTCTGTCTGGGCTAGGAGTTGTCATGAAGATTTTCCAGCGCTTCGTGCGTGGAGGGGCGGGCCGAAATAACTGGGAACGGGTATACCCTCGAAAGACTGTCCTACCCCAGTTTCCTGGGGCCCAGCCTTCGTTTAACCGGTCCCGGCAAACACGGACGGACCGGAACTCGCCCGGGGTACTGCAGATTACGATCTCTGCAGCCACCACGCACTTCCTGATCAAGGCCCGAAGGGGCTGGCTTCTGATCCCATACTGCGGCTGACACCTCGGCAGTGCAAGCACACATCAGCCCCTAGCCACGCCAGCGGGTAAGGCGGACGTGGTTCACGGCACTCCCAGTGGGCCACAGCAGGAAACAATCGTGCTTTTTTTCTTAGCGTATCCTTCACCCAGTCTGTTTGGCCCGCGAGGCGTACACGGAAAAGATTAGTTGTTGAAATTTTAAATGACTGAGTCAAGCATTCTAGGATAGGGCTAAACGTATTTCATAAATTGGGGGTACCGTCGTTAGAAACTTTGATTGATACATATTTAAAAAGTAGGAAGAATCGTAGAAAGTACAAAAGACTTTGAATGAAAATGTAAAGACTAGAGGAATGGAGTTCTTGAAACACTCATACACTGGTGCTTCGAAGCCAGTGAATGAAATTTTGAATGACCATCCCATCATTGAAGTTTGATAGAGCGAGTCAATGAAACTTTTGATGACTCCTAACGAGTTTTTAGAAGAGAGTGTTGCCAAATTAAAAAAATTATTTCCAGGTCTTATTTCATATTGTTATGGTTACTCACATAGCCTTATGCTTAAGCTATATTTATTTTTACACAGCCATGACCACTGCACACACACACACACACATATTATCGCACGCTTTTTACCCTATGAAAATTGGAAAGAAATTCTGCGGAGGGATTCGAACTAGCTAACACCTATGTCTAACGCAGCGAACGCAACTAAACGCTAACAACTAAACCCCGCGGCTAACCTAACACATGGAATATTTTGCAGAAATCCCAGCAAAGAGCCGAAGCACGGCACTGCAGGGCCGTGTGAATGACTCATATCAGCATCAAGACGTTTCATAACATTCCCAGGAGTTTGAGTGGTTGTGTTGGGGTTTGTGAGTAAAGCCTGAGAATTGTGAGGAAGAAGTCAGTGATGTTGGTGATGAGACAGAGGTTTGTTGACCCAAAACCTCTTGCTGATATTTTTCGACCTGTTAGCTGGAAATTAAAGTTATTTTCCTTGCGTGTTCCATATTTATAAAAAAATACTAGAATGTGAAAACAGAGAAAAACAAGATTTAACTTTGTATATTATTATCAGTTTTTAAAATGTTTGAAAGAAGACCGCTAATTATCGGTGCAAGTAGTAAAGGGAGAAATCCACCTTTTTGTCCGATAAAACGTTTTTTTTGCTTCCAACTGGCGCGAGACACGGCTAATTTTCTCAAAGATTTTCTGTTTTTGTTTAACTTTCTTTTCTCATGGTTTTTGGGTGGTACATTTTCAGCTAGTACATTGAGAGCACACTCACATATGCATTTAACAAGTTTTGTGTCGGCTGTACGCAAAATCGCTCTGCGTTGATTAGAATTCAAGCAATAGAGTGAATGTAGTGCTATGGTGTTTTTTTTCACCGATATGTTTACGTGTGTCCACCGCCATTACAAAACGTACAACTGTTATTTTTAAAATGTCACTACTACTCTTTATACCGTTCTGAGGGAAGTAAACATAGGAAAAAAATCATCAGTCGGAAAAATATTTGTTCTAAAACGGCAATTATCGGGTGTGGATTGTTTTCAATCTAGAAGAAGATAACTATGGGGTTTCGAAGTTGCATCATGATAACCTTCTTGTGAAAAACCTGGGTTTTCCGGATATATTTGTCGTGCAAGATGTTGAAATTGTGCTCGATCTCGAGGATTTTTAAAAACGACTATATAATTTGCATTAGGGGTCATATCTCTCTGACCATGCCCTTGATGAAATAAATTTTTTGATATGAAAATAACACTGAGACTTTTATGATGATTATACCCTTTGTAAATACGTCGACAATAGGATTATTAGATGATTCACGCATAAGATCGTCGATAATGACGAGTTTAACTCGATTGTTGCTCGAATAATCAGATGCCTGGGGCAAAGCCTCGTGAAATTCAATCAACTGTCCATATTCTGAATAGGCTGATTGCCATTCTGAATAACAGAATAAAATACGTTAAAAATTAACATCACAGATTTTCTTGACATGATGGAGAAACTTTTTTACAAAAAATGTTTTTCCACAACCTGTTGGCCGGCAAATCATGGAGGTAAATGGATGTTCCCACCGTGTGTCCATTATGTGTACTAATAAATATTCATTTCATCTACCTGCTTTATAGTTTGAAAAAAAAATTATATCTGAAAAAGGGTTAAAAAAATCAGAAACGTTCAAATTTTAGTCGCGTATAAAACCTAGACTCTGAACAGCAAAGCCCGCGTGCGGAAACTATTATCTTTTTCTGTTCCGCAACCGGCACGCGCGCGCGCCAGGTATATAAGCTTATCGAGCCTGGACCGGCGCAGGTATAAGCTGACGAATGCGCCGCGGCCGATGTTTGCCTCCAATATTAGCTGATCTGGAGGCAACCTCGGCTAGTCTTCGTATTTGAACAGTGATGGTAGATACTGCACCTGGTTATCTTACTTGTCAGAACAGCAAGAGAATAAACGAGAGACAAGTGTCGAGAATGATGAAAGCGAGAGTTTGAGAAACACCTGCAAAACGAAAAAGTAAAAATCGAAAGAATAATATTTTTTCAAATAGTTACCGAAAATATTATGATATGAGTTTAGTATTTTTATCATGTTTAATAATTAAGGAATAGGATATATAAGAAGAAAAACTACATCATTTTACGTGATAAGAAATTCGATTTATTCATGAAGAAATTTGTATGCGTTTGAATGAGTAAACAAATAGAAATGCGATGAATGTAACATACATTTTTTATGAAGATATCAAATTTTAAAATTTGTTGAAAAAATGTTTGAAAACATTTTTTGAAAAAAATTTTGAAAAAATTGTTCGAAACAAATTTTAAAAGAAAAAATTGTTGGGAAAAAATTTGAAAAAAAGTTTTGAAACAAAAATTTTGAAAAAATTGGTCGAAAAAATTTGAAAGAATTGTTCGAAAAAAATGTTGAAACGAAAAATTTTTTGAAAAAAATGTTGAAACAAAATTTTTGAAACAAAATTTAAAAAATGTTATGGAATTATAAAATTATTTCTGTGTCAAATGTTGGAGCTTATACTCTTTTGCACGATGGACGGGCGGCCGCCCCTAAAAAATAAATATCTTAATCCTAGATTTCTTAAAATATGAAAAAAAAATGATAACCACAATTTCAACGGTTTAAAAAAACCCCTTAATTATAGAGGATGCACCACGACTAGAAAAAAGTACCCCTTGTTTGTTTTTCAGTCATTTTTTTCTGAAATTTGTAGCTGCGCCAGAGGTAATTTTACTGGAAGATGAAGAAATCCCCGCAGGTATCGATAGGTTCAACTTTGACCGCTTTGAAGTAGGACCTAGCAGGGTGAACGAAAGAGAAAACCTGCAAGGTGAATTCAATATTTGATTATTCTGATCACTGTTTAAAAATTTTTTTAAAGTAGTAATAATAATCAGTTTTTGAATTTATTTCATTTTTCATGACTTGTATAATGTGTGATATTATATTAATTTAATGAAATTGGTTTTTTCATAGACAATGATACCACCGATTTATCCAAGTCGTTGAATAGTCAATTTGGTAGTGATGTCGACGTTGGAGAACAAGTTGTAGGAGTTCTTTAACAGGGAAGTTTTTCCGACGTAGAGGAGGAAAGCGGTTCTAAAAACACGGAAAGTGAACCAGTTTCTAGCACTTCAAGTGGAGTGACATCAAAAAGAAAAGGTAAAAGTTTTAATAATAACATAGAAGGCTGCATGTCGGGTAGTAAAATTGTCATAATCGGGGAGCGTATAAACCGCATGGAAAAATTAAAATATGAGAGTCGCGAAATTGAGATGAAAGTAAAAATTCCGGACGAGAGTCAATGCCCGGAAGCAGGTACCTCATTTCAATATGTGAGGGATCTCGATTTTACAAAAATATGGGATCTGGTTTTTTCTGTGACTCAGAGTGTGGAAGAATTTCAGTCGAATGAGGAGGTTGTCGCCGCCACGGAGGCCTACTTTGCAGACCTCCAGAAAACGTATTTTTCAGACAGGTTAAATAAGTTGGAGCATCGCTGGGTCAAGTGTATCGAGCTAAAAAGAGACTATGTTGAGAAATAAATCGCCACATTTCCAAAATTTTCGTTTTTCTGTTTTAGGCTAAGTACTTATCGGACCGTTCTCGTATGATTGGTACTAACATATTGACTGTGAATTATTTCAAAGTTTCGTAACACATGTGTCGAGTTGCTGGCCGCCACTGCAGGCTTTCTCAAAATTATTATTTGCCAGTTATGGCCCAACATGTCAAGTGCTTCCTCCAAGATTGCGAAATATGCGTCAAAGTTAGATACAATCAAAGACCTTCAAAAAGGCAGTTGAATGCAAGTATCACCTTTGGCCAAATTATCCGTCGATACCGTTGTCTCTTAAGCACGAACGAAAATAGGAAACTCTAATTTAATCGTTGTTCAGAACCTTTATACGGATTACGTCGAGCTATTCCCAGGTAGACATAGAACCGGTAAGTCCGTGGTTAAGGCGCTCGAAATGATTTTCGGTCGTTGGGGGACCCCAAGGTCAATTCTTCTGGATAATCGTACGGTGTATATAAACAGCAATGTAAAGGCCCTTCTGTTTGCAAGAGGCTTTAAACACATCACTACACTGTTAAGTCATCCCCAAAGCAATCAGGTCGAGCGCGTCAATCGAACCATTAATCCGATGATTTCCGAGGTCATTATTGGATACCACAAGGAATGGGATAAAAGCTTGTCGAGATTCAATTAGCATATGGTTTATTCTCCACGCGGATGGCACTTTCGCAATAAAATATTTTTTCAAACTAATTTCCTTCAGTGTACATTAGGTTCATTATCATTAAGAGAAGAACTTATATAAGTATTCAGGCTACAAATTTATTTGAAAGGCTTGTGAAGCCTTTTGACGCCACACTCATTTTCCATCTTTCTTGTAACTAGAATTATTCCTGAATAAAGAAAAAGATTGAAATTAAATTCTCACAAATGAGGAATAGTATAATATAAAATATATACGAAATATAACAAATGCATTTTTTTCAAATAATAATTAGGTAGAAATTAAATGTCTTTGCTTTGTAAATATAATAATATGATTCAGTGAAACTATCAATAATTTAATAACAAATGATAGTGATTGTTTTGAAAAACACAAATTATTTTCTTATGGCCCTAAAAACATATTTCGAAAACAAATATATAATTTTTGTATCGTTTTTATAATTGAATTTAATAGCTTTTTGAAAATAGTAATATCGAAATACACTTATGGTAAAAAATAATTTTTGTCAAGGTTATAAAAAAAATTACGTTTTTTCCATGCAATTAAATTTTTTGTTTCTTGCAGTTCTTACTACAAAAATGTAATATTTGTTTATTTATACTCTTTTATAATTAAAAAAACATTATTTATTGGAAAAACTTTTTTCTCATCAATTTTCTGCCAAGTTTCTTCCAGAAACGTTCATTTTATTTTCACCCAGCCCTGACAAACCAAAAGTAAGGTCACGTCGATGGATATTACGTCAATCAAAAACAATACAAAAAGTGTTCCTATTGTTTTAAAGTAAAATAAATTGAAAAATCCTTTGGAAAATAATTTTCTGTCGCTCGGATCAATTTTTCATCTTCTATTTAGTAACTTTCGTCAAGAAACATAAAAGTTATGGCGAGTTACATCGATGAATACTAATAAAAATACGCCAGGTTTTTTTGGACTTTTTTTTATTTTCGAAGAAAGTTATTAATTTTTACACTCAAAACTTAGAGAATGAGTAGTGAGATATTTTTTCTTCAATCCGACGTTCATGCAGGACCTAAAAAGAGATTCTCAGTTTTCAATCGACGGCTGTTTATGTATTGACGTAACCTCAAGAATATTTTCGAAGACACTCATATTTGTGTGCATGTATAGTGCATATTGCATTTAAATTGAAATATCAATGATAGAAATAGTACTTTTTGACACTAACTTTAAGATTCTTATAAATCCTACGTGATTCCAAATCTGCCTCAGGCATGTGTGGACATCTGTTCAAGCGATTTTTCGGGTATATAATATTTTTTTAAATCTGTTTTGCAATAATATAACCTAATTTTTTCTGTGGACACCGAAGTACCCTGTCTGTGGAGAATTACCCATATAACACTATTCGAAATTTAGGTAGTAGAGTATCACCTTTCATTTCAAATCACGGCCGCAAAGCAGTTGCCAGACACGTAACAAACTTGCCCGAAAATGTCGAAAATTCTACTTGAGAAACTCGGACAAGCGCTAAGCCAAGATTGAATTCAGATCGAGTCAAGTCAGTGGAAATCAAAGTCGGATTTGAAGTTTATTATCCTAGTAAAAAAATTAAGTAATAAGGCTATGACATACTTCTCGAGGTTGGCCTTGCCATATATGTAGGTTGAAAAGCCACTCTATTCACCTCAATAGAAATTTCTAGATATAAAATCTCAAAAGCAACAGTCCTCATTCATCGAACTTTCTAGAAACTTCAATGCAACTTTCTAGCGGAATACTTAGAAGTCACATCTCTTATCGACATTTCTAGAACGTTTGATCAAGGAAATCTCGAAGGTCATACCCAGAACTCATCGAACCTTCAAGAAACTTCAATAGATCTTTCTAGCAGAATCGTTAGAGATACAACTGTTGTCAATGTTTCTAGAAGTATCGACCAAGAGCATCTCAAATTCAATAGCTCGAAATGTTTCGAATCTTCTGGGAACTTCTATAAATCTTTCTAGCAGTATTTACAGATTGCATCCCTTATTGATGTTTTAGAAATTTGTCTAAAAGAATTTCGGAACAACAGCCCGAATGTGTTGAAACTTCTAGAATATAGGTGGAGTAGATGTACTGGCCTATAAAAGCACCTTCAGATATCGGTGGCTTTAGTCTACCGTCGGACACAAAGTATAAAGTTAGTCATCTTGTGTACACGGAAAAAATTAGTTGTTGAAATTTTAAATGACTGAGTCAACAACTCTAGGATGGGGCCAAATGTATGTTACAAATTGGAAGTATCGTCGTTAGAAACTTTGATTGATACATATTTAAAACATCAGAATCTGATTCTTCATCAATCAATTCACTGTAATTCCTTTTTATGCCTCTCCGCTTCGACATTTTTTCAATCTAGTGAAAAAAAATCAACGTCAGTCAAACTTTCCGTAGTTGTAAAGCCTACAACTGACAACCAGTTGTGTTTTTCCGTTGATTTACGGTTTTATATATTGATTAATAAAATTAGATAATACTCAATGCATTGAAAAAGTCAATATCCTATGTATGGATGACGAGTTTCTTCGACACGATTAACTATTCAGGATTTCTCTCCCATATATATTACAGTGATAACTGAATATTTTCTCTTTGTTTTTTTCACCAACTCAGGTTTTATGACAATTATTTTTTTTAGGCCCTTTTAACCAATACAGGCTTGCACGCTGATCTAAGCGCGGATACGTCGGACTTGTAGATAATCGGGAATCATTTTTACATTTGAAAATTTTTTTCTTGAAAACAATGTACTTATCGAAAGAATTACTAAGAATAAAAAGTTATTAGAATCAAGCAAAGAATTCACTTGATTTTTTTCGAAATATTTTAAGCAATTTTTTTATTTTTTAAAAATTGACAATTTGCAAAATTTAAAAAGTTGCTTACAACTTTTCGAACAAATTCTGACGTATTCTACGAACAATTCTAAGAAATTTTTCTTCTCTTCCACTTTCCCGAAAAGTTAATACTTTTTGATAACAAAATTCATGAATTTCTTCACAAAAATTTCGTAATTAAGTCGCCATTTTGGGCAGACTAAGATAAAAAATCGATCTCGGAATCATGTCTTCTGAAAGCTTAGACATTAATGCCACGGGTTATTGAGGTCCCAGGTGGATTGCAGACCGAGAACCATTCGGAAAACTCGAGTTTATAAAAAAAAAAAATTGAAAAAATCGTGTTTTTTTTTTTTTTGGTTTAAAGGAAATGTTTACATAATTATCATAATTTTATCACATTTCAGAGTATACCATTGGAAATGTGAGATCTTAAGCTTAAAAAATATGTACTTTTTAATTTTTTATACCTGGAATTGCATTAGTTATAATTGCAGAAAGAGCGGTGTACCGGTAGGGGCGTTCTGGGCCGAAACGGGTTAAAATATTTAATTAATTAATATTAACTCAAATTTATATAAACCACTTGAATCGTTTTACTATCAAAACTGTTGAATTTCAAATAATTTTAATTTTTCAAGTGTTCAAGAATGTATTTTAAACTTTGGTTATAATATTTTGAAAAGATTGTGTTTCAATCAACTTCATTCAAATTTTTAAAAGAGACGAAAAATGTTGATTTCTGAGAGACCTAAAAGATTGGCATAACAAGTTTTCGAATTTTCTAGAAAATTCAAATTTTCGGTAAAACCATGCAAGATGCGAAAAAAATGAATTAACAAAAATTGTGCATCAAAAAAAGATCTACAAATTTGTTATTAATAATTTCTAAACAGGACGTGTAGATTTTCTTTTAATCGTAAAAAATAAGATTAAAAATTGAAAAATTACATTTTCGCAAAAACCACACAAGAGACGAAAAAAAATGTAAGGACAAAAGTTGTTTAGCCGAAAAATATCTACAAATTTGTTATACTCTCTGGTTATAAAAATATATTAAAAATAAAAAATTAACTTTTTGGAAAAGGACACAAGCTACAATAACATTTTATTTAACAAAATTTTTCGCCTAAATTATATCTACAAATTTTTTGAAATACTAGATTTTTCAAGGAAGATGAGAACAAAACTTAGTGCAAAATAAGGAGCAAGTATTAAAGTAATCATGAAAAATAAAATTATTGCATTATTGTGCAATATCTGAATAAGCAATCTTAGGCCGAGGTACAGAAATAAATATATAATATACATTTGATATAATAGTGTTAAATGCGATGTATAAAAGTTCACATTTTTGACAAAATCGAGTATGTGCACCAAATTACAGATGTCGATGCTTTGACCTTTAATTTGAAAAGGCCTGCGCCCAAATTTGGGGTAAATACAAAGTCCGAGCGCTCAGCGCGATATAAATATATTATCGATATTTATTTAAAAATAAAGCAATTTTGAATTGGGCACTTTTTCCAATTTTTTAGTTACTTATAAACATAAAACAATGATTTATATTTGCATTTAAATTGAATGCTTATACATCTTACAAACTTTCCCTTCAATATTTGAGTAACTTGTGAATCAATTTTATAAGTTGTCTCTAGTTCTGTGCATAACTGATCCACAATTAATTCAGCAACGAATTCCATATTGGACAATGATCTGAAAGTAAAGTTACATAATAATCACACTTTAACAACAAAATATTGAGAAAAATAGTCAGCGTGATGTTTCTTATAAAATTGTCATGCATTATTTAAAATTAGGAAGTAAATGCCATGATCAAGAGCTTTTTTTAAGTTCTATTTCAGTCGACATACGAACCAGTCAAAAATGATTTCTTACAATTGTATAATTATTACCTGCTATGAACTCAAGAAATTTCGTCACAACCGTGCACTACAAATTGTGGATTCTAGATGCTGAGACTCTGATAATATAAACGACAAAAAATATTGGAGATGTTAATGGGAAAATAAAATTTTAGGTTATGTTCTAAACAGAAAGCAAGTTTTTCTGAATTAAATTTTGTTTATACATACCTTTGATACAAACAAACGTAGAATCGGTTTCTAATTAAATATTACTTCATTCACTGAGCACTTTAAGCACTGAAATCACTAAAAAATGTATAAAAGTGTGGATAGATGCAAAAGACGATTCGCTTCGAAAGGCTTCATGAACCCAATGACGTCACGTTGCCTCTACATTGATACGATCGATACGATCGAATCTTCACATTCGCGTTTTGAACCTTTCAGGAGTTCGGCATTTCCGAAATTATTGAATTTACAGGCCGAAATTGTCCAAAATGAAAAAGGATTTACTGCAATGCAAAATAGTGTTTGGCACTTGATAGGGTTACTATTTGTTCACAATGCAAAAGGACACCTGAACATTTCCTAACCTAACCTTAACTTACTAGCATAGTAAAGGCGGGTTTTTTGAATTGAGCGGTTGGGTGCAAGAACGGCCTACTTGCATTTTACGTAAGGTCGTAAGTCCAGTGCAGACTAGTCACGACTTTTGCCGGATCATCGTATTGAATTCGTCGCAGACTGGCCACCCATCTCACGGTTGTGAGACGTGGTTACAGCTACAATTTTACCGCGATTTCACTGGGAGCGGGTGCAATTTTTAAGATTAGCACCTGCTCCCGGCGAAATCCTGCAAGTGTCCTTATGACAAACTTTTAAATATATATAAGTATAAGGTTTAATAAATATTTCCCTTAATCCAGAACTTTTTAATGGCAAAAACTTTTTGAGATTGAACTACTCTGAAATGAGGCTACTTTCGTATGCAACTGAAATTTTGTGTCCAGTAGTTAAATTTATAGTATGCAGTATTAAAAAACGTTGTTTATAGTCAGGTGATTTATTTTATTCTCCAAGTCATGTCTGCACTTCTCGTCGATCAAGGAACTGAATTTATTGCAAACCTATAAAGTTGAACACTTAAGAAATCTCTGCTGTCTCGCGGCTCTTCGACGCCGTCAGGAGAAGGGGTTTTGGTCAAAGGTAAGGACTGTAAGCGGGTAGTAAAACAACTTTTATCGTAAACTCTCGCGGTTATTGCTCTCCTGGTCCTCCACCCCACCCTTCACTTTCAGTCCGTCCTTTTTCTCGTAATCCTTACTTTCAGCCTCCCCTCCCAGCCCCATCCGTACCACCCCCTCATTCCTCACCCCCCAAGAATATTCCTAACTTGCGGCACTTTTATGGTTCTTACTTTATAGGAACACGCTCAGCGTCGGTGGTTGGTACGAATGTTTATAGCGAAGTCCAAATGAAGTTTTTTAGACTCCTTTGAAAAATTTTTAATCTGCGAAGTTAAAATTACTTTGCAGTGTAATTGAGGCGTAGATATTGCTAAATTCTCATTTTGTTTATTAGTAGAACCGGTTTTTGGTTCTAAGGGAGCTGCAATAAAAAAGAAGCTCTTTTGAGAGGGTACGTTTGATAAGTAATGCCCTTTATGAGATTAAAAAAAAAAGATCAATGTGATCTTTTCGTAAATTAGAACCTTATGAGCTTTAAAAAATATTTTGCGGTATTTTACGGCATTTTTAACTGTTGTAAAAATTCTATCCAATTAACTTTCAGCCAAAGAAATTTGTAAAAAAGCTATCATTTTAGGTCCGACATTTTAAAAAATTTCATTTTCACATCAGATTTGCTATGTGCGATCTCAAAACTCTCTTATGAAAAACGGCAAAAAATATATTTAAATTTGTTTTCCAATAAGAAGGCAAAACTAGCAATTCTTTAAAGTGAAATCCCACACCAAGCAAGACTGAAAAAGATATTAAATGTTAGTTTCAGTATATAAGATAATTAATTTTATTGAGGCCTATACCGGTTTTTTATGTTAAATTTTATTAATTGCCAACATGTTTCGACTTGACATCAAGTCCTTATCAAAAGCCATTTTAAACTAATATGAAAAGAAACAGCTAAAGATTATTTGAAACTTGTTGCTAAATCATATTGATGCAAACACTCAGAAAAAATAAATGTTAGAAAAGAATTTAGTTGGAATCATTGTTGCAGTTAGAAAGAAACCATGATTTAACTTTGATTCGCGACAGTTTATTGCTGTTTGATAGTTGCAATTATTAAAGCCACAGGGTTTGACAAAAAATGTTCATCCGCAAACAATTTAAAATGTAATCAACATATGATAATCTCTAGGAAACTTTCCTTTGAGATCATAATTATTTAAGGTTATCTCAATCTAAATTATTATCTATAATGTCTTTAACTACCTTTACAATCTTTCTTTTTAGTACATCAACATTGTTTTCTTATTTAACTACTAAATGAATATGATTTAGCAACACGTTTTTCAAATAATCTTCAGCTGTTTTCGTTTTCTATATTAGTTTGAAATACCTTGATAAGGACTTGATATAAAGTCAAAATATGTTAGAAATTAATATAATGTAATATTAAAGAACCGGTACAGACCATTACAAAATATATTAAAAAGATTTTTTTTCTATGTGATTATATATGTATTAATTTCACAAGTTGTAAGAATGAAGAAAGGTTCGTTTGTTAATACTTACTTCAGAAAGTGTAAAAAAGCTCTTAATGTACATTAAGCTATTTTTTTTGTTTAATCAGTTTCTATTGGGTTTGATACACAGAATTGTTTAAGGCTTCCACTGTTTCTTATGAATTAACCGAGAAAATTTTTTCATTTTTAATCAAAAACAGTTTAGATGGACCAAAAGAAGACGAATTTCTAACAAAGTTGATTCCTCAACCAAAATAGATTTATTATCAACCAAATCGTAGCATTTTTAACCAAAAAAGATTTTATTTCTACCAAAAGAGATGGACTTTGAACCAAAAAGATAAATTTCCAACCAAGATGATTGCTCTTATACTAAAAAAGACAAATACATTTAAAAAAAAAAATTTAATGAATTTCTACAAATTAGTTGTATTTTTCTATCAAACTGTTCTATTTTCAAGCCAAAAAGACGATCTTTCTACAAGTTAGTTGAATTTTTAACAAAAAAGTTAATTTTCATACAAAGAGTAGAACTTTCAGCTAGTTATATTTTCAGTCGACAAATTATATTGTGACAACAAAAATTTTTTTTACAAGGTAGCTCAATTTTCAACTCAAATTATGAATCTGCAACCAAAAAATGCATTTTTTACATTAGTCCAACAATCAAACAAAGGATTCAATTTTTAACCTACAAAGATGAATTTTTAACAATAAATATAATAAGTTAATGACATCTTTTCTGGTTTTGCGAAAGATATCGTTTTTAATTGACCCAAGTATCTTGATTGTGAAGAAGATTTTTTAATTGGCATGAGGTTCAATAATATTAATTTTTGTTCTGCAATTAATTAAAAAAAAAGATTCCAAAATAAAAATTAGTTTTTTATGTTTCGGCCCGGACTGGCTCACCGGACTCTTCAGTAAGGCAATGTGAATCAGAACTGCTTTAGACATGACATTTTATATTATAATTTACCTAAATTCCAGTATAATGTATATTTTCCAGAAAATTTCATGTTTGTTTGCAAATATGACCAATTTTGCCGTTAATATCACAGGCCGACAAAATTTGACAAAAGTCAAAAGCCAGAAAGCAGACCAAACATTTCCGAAGGATTTTGATGCGCTGAGAATATATATATTGTAATATATATATATATATATATATATATTGTTAATTATAGAGAATAATAAATAATGAATATTAGTTTCATTCGAGTTGACGGTATTCTTTAGAATTATCGAGATGTTTCCCGGGGTCTACTCGCGTAGAGAGTATGCCTGGTAACTCAAGCTGACGGCGTTGTTTCGAAATATTGCTTCCAAATTTGAACCGTCAACTCAATTTTTAACTACTAATTAAAATGTTGACAAATTTGTGTTGTCATCGTTGAAAATATCATAGTCAAATTAGTCATTTAAACTGAAAGTTTTCTTTTCATTCTTTCAAATAAGCCTTCTAAGCGAAAGAAGTTTGAAACATTTTTGGTCGATTTTCTCGGTTTCACTCATTTCTGAGTTAACGGTGTTCTTCAAAAACAGGGCAGAAAGGGAATGACTATTAAGAGAAATCGCATTCAAATGAGGAAAGAAAATCAGGACAGAAGGGAACATTTGGCGCGTTTATATTTTACATATATGTGTAATATTTCTGAGAAGGGCATCGCATTTCGTGCGCTGTTGATAATAATAATCTGAACCCGTGCCGCTTAGCATACGTGTAATTTGGCGCTTAAGACAATTTCGAGGAGATGCGCATTCGGGCAGGGCAGTCCATGGCAGTCGGGCATGGGGCAAACTGCAGTCATCGTTTGTGGTCGTCGTCCACTAGAAATTCCCAATTTTCTTAAAGAGAGTGCCAGCAGAGATCTGCTTTCGAGGTCCTTCCTAGGGTTCCGCCAAAAGATATAATCGTCTAGGGACGCCCCTTATGCCAAACAGTTATAATCTGCATCTTGATAAACGAATAATTAATCTCTCCTTTGGGTATCCTATTCACATCCACACAAAACTTCACGATGGCTTCGAAAATAAGAATATTTAACTTCCGAGTGACCCAGAATTATTAGATTTTAAGGTGGCATCTTCAAAACATTCATCTTTTTAGTATGCTTTCGAAAGCTGATGTATACTTTTATGTTTATTACTAGCATTAAAAGTTGAGGGATTCAAATTAGGAATGAAGGGCATGAACTCAGTATTTCGTTCAACGGTAAATTTTTATATTTATTGAGTTTAATATTAGAGATTAGGGGCCGCGCATTATTTACGTAGTCTTTTTTTTGGTTGAGGGGGTCTGGGGCGTACGTGGTCAAACAGTATTAGTTGTAATTTACCTAATAATATAAGTAGTACCTAGGAATATTGGCACTAATATTAACTGTAATAATTGTAAATTCACTAAATATTAATAAATTAATTAACAAATAAGGGGCCGTTCAAAAACTACGTCACGCTATTTTAAACACATTTTACACCCCTCACCTTCTTCGTCTCAGATCATTAGGGGAGAATGGGGTATGGTGTCCGTGTGGGGCATGGTGTCAATTACAAAAAACGCCCACGTTTGTAGATTTCCATATTAGTTTTTTGCATAAAATGACTTTCGGTGTTTGGAAAAATAGCGATGTGATGAAATTTTGGTGTTTAAAATACGTGTCAGAAGAGTTATGATGAAAAAAAAAAACAGTTTTGACGGAAATAGATGGGAAAGTCTTTGGCAGAAATTAAGCACTTACAGCATATTTTGAAATACTTGAAGCATGAAAATATTATTTTTTAATAGGTAAAGTATTTCTTTAAACTTCTCGTATCATAAATTGTTTTTATAAACGTTCTGAATGTATTAAATTTAATAAAATATTGAAAAATGACATGTTTGCAAAATTTTGTGGAGATGTGGTAATAGCGCTTGATAACAGGTCGGTAATTTGTTACATAATGTAGAAAAATTCAGAAATTAATTTATGTCCTGTCTAATAAAATTCGAGGTAGTCAATAATAAAGTTATACAGATAATGAAAATCAAAACGTGATTTTAAGTTATATTTAATAATAATACGGTAAGTACCAAGTTCACGTTTAATTACTTTGAAATAGATTGTCATGTGAAATTCGTGATAATAACCTGCAAATATAAAAATTGTCGTTATAAATGTTGTAAATGTATTTACATTCCTAATTATTTTTTATATTAAAATATACTTGAAAGGATTCTATTTACTTAATCACTCAATTTCATGTTTTATTCCTTTGAAAAAGACCAGCATGTAAACTTATTTGAGGTTATAACCTAAAAATACTAAAACTTATTGTTATGAAGTTGTTTCTATTCCTAATTATAATTTCCCATGACAAACACACTTCAAGCAATTCTCTTTATTTATTAGGGTGGTCCTAATTACATGGGTTGAAAAATAACTCAATAAATAGGATTTCGAATATTATTGACCAATGCCTGTTTTGAATTTTCGCGCCTTTGGTACCTGTCGGTAAAAAAGATATCTGTTGAAGGAAAATGCAGATCTTTACATGCTGTATAGAATTTTCAAGGAGTAAGGGGTTATAACTATGTTTTGCGACATAATTTACTTTGATTGATAAGAAAACATTGATTTAGTGTTGATCATGTCTCGAGTAATTTTTTTTCGTTACATTATACTTTCAATAATATTGTCAAATATTGTACGCTTTTTATTCTACAACGTTCATATTCATGAAATAATCCGGCAGTAATATGAGAGACACCATGCCCCATGGTATGGGGTATGCTGATCGAAATTCGAGATAAACGAATTAATTAAATATCAAATAATAACGTTGTTAAAAACGGATGTAAGTGATGACATAGGTAACCTGATAATGTGAGCTTTTCACCAAAAAATATAGACATCAAAATCACATTTGATTAACCCTTACCATGGAGCAGAACGTTCGTTTTGTCTTCCTTTTTAAATTAAAAAAAAGTAATTTCTTTTTCAACGAATTTTTTAATTCTCAGCAAAAAATGTAATAGTTGATATTTTAACCCAAAAATATTTTGAAATATTTAAATAATGTTTAGACAGACAGTCGGAGAATTTTCGAAAGAAGGGTTGAATTTTGAACCAGGAAAGGTGTTTCAATCAAGAGAGAGAAAAAATGTCATCGAAATTGTCAAATTCTCAAACCAAAAAGGCGAATCCCCTAGAAAATAGTTGAATTTTTAACCCGAATATACATACACACATACATATATATATATATATATATATATATATATATAATTCTAAATGATGAAGCATAATATTTTTTTCTAGTTAAACATAAATCATACTGGGTTTTAAGTGGAAAAGTTCAATAAATCGAATTATTAAGACACCTAACCTAAAAGCAACGGTACTCAAGTTAAAATTTTGACAAATTTTGAATTTAATCGATGCATTTTAGGTTATTACTTTAATTGTAAATATTTGACAGGTTTGTGTGCATCAAAGAACTTTCAACTTTCACGCACTGTGTTTTACTATAACTGTATATTAATTCTACAAGATGATGGTATATTAAATTTACTACACGTATATGCATTAAAAGATGATGATATTCGCCTTTCAATACCGCAGTTAGGGTCAAGACTGAAGTTCATGAAGAAATTTCATCAATTTTTGAAAGCGGTATGAAAAAATTTTGAATAAAATAATTGAAATATCAGCTTTTATTTATTTTTTTTTTATCAAGTAATTTTCAAACACCTTTTTTAGCCATTGAAGTCACTGAACTTCAAGTTAAAAAAATTAAAACTAATTAGGATTTATCTTTCAGAATCAGGAAACTCAAAAGGGTCCTCCCATGGACACGAATGCGTGTAATGAAGAACCAGACATTACGCTTGGTAGGAGTCTACCAAACCCACATGATGTAGAAGACGGCACAGAAAAAAGTGAATGTGAGTAGAATTTTTTTCTCCAAGTGACCCTCATTTTTCTGGCCTGAGTTGTGAGTTTAGGATTTTTTTTATTTGCCTAAAAGAAAACTTTAAAGAGCCTTGAAAACTCGAATATATAAATAAATTTTTTATTGTTCAATAGGGACAGTTGGGAATTACATTTTAAACGAAGAAGATGGTTCTCTAATGCTGCAGCAGAACTCAAAAGAAGGTAGTTCTAAAAAAACTGCATTGGACTCAGCACTAATACGTAAGAGGAAAAAAAAGGAGCTGACTTTGAAAGCGTGGGTCCGGAAGCCACCTCTGAGGTTCCAAAATGTCCGGAACCTAACCACCTTTCACCGAGATCGAATCGCATTTTGTAACCACTTCTGATAAGAAATGATCGGCCATTTCGTAACGAGGTGAATAATTATGAAGAACCGCCGCTGTTTCCAAACGTAAGTTTAATTTAACACAATTTTTAAATTAAAATATAATTTGGGTATCAAAACAAAAATGTTGTCATTTCATATGAACATTGATATCTTAACTTCTGTATTTAAATATAATATTTTTGTGCAGTAAATAGACTATTAAACCGTTGTAGTTTTGTTAAGAAATAACAGTTTCGCACGACAAGCACTAAAAGAATGATAACAAAAAATTGTATTGTTATTATTATATTATTTGGGAAAAATCGAGTTTATAAGATTTGTTTATGGATTGAAATGTTTATTTATTGAATTGTCATTTAAAGTTATGTGAATATCACATTTTTAGCCAAATGTTTTCGCCAATTTAACTAAAAATTGCTTAAAAATACAAATGTTTCAAGTCGAATTATTTTTAATTAAAAATATAAATTTCCATTGCAAAAATACTAACATAATCCGAAATTGGTTTAGTTTGTAAATTTTATAATTAACAAAAAATCGTTGAATTTTCTAATGATTTTTATTCAAAAATACCGATCTCAGGTTAAACAAGCCAAGATAACCTAAAAGTATCAAAAATTGTAACTGTTCCTTGAAATGTCATTTTATTTAATACCAACAATTACCGACAAAAACACTGACATAAAGTGAGAATCAATTGTTTTAAATAGTGAATCTTGTTTCAAATCTAATGATTTTTGTTTGAAATAATTGATTTCATGCAAAAAACTTTAAACCAACCTTAATTTGCTCCAAAATTGTAAATATTGTTTGAAATCTATATTGAACACCGTGAGCTTAACTTAACCCACCTTTGTAAAAAAATCTATCTTTTTTTAAATCTAACACTTTTTTTACTAAAAAAAACGATTTCCAACAAAAAACACTAACAGAATCCAAAATTGTGCAAGCTTGCACATTCTATTATTTTATATGAAAATCATTGGATATAAATGTAATTATTTTTGTTTCAAGATACCAATCAGAGGCGAAACACACCAAGATAACCTACATTTCTTGAAAAATTGCACATAGTCTCCAATGTTTATTCATTTTTTATTAACAATACTAATAATTAAAAAAGAAACAAACCTAGCATACAATTGTGTAGAATCATAAACCTTCTTCAAACTATAGTTAGTTCTCTTCAAAATAACTAATTCCATGTGAAAAACGTTGGTATAACCTGAAAATTATCAAAATTTGCCAATCTTCTTGGAAATCTATACTAAACACCTCTATCTTAACCTAGATTGTAGAAGATCTTTTTTGAAATTTTTCTAAATCTAATGACTTTTGACTAAAAATGCCGTCTTTTGGTTTGAAACAGCAACACAACCAAAGATTGTTACAAAGTTGTTAATCTTCTTTGAAATCTAATTTGAACAAATTTAAAATACGAACTCTCAACAAAAACAAACACTAAAATAATGCAAAAATGTTACAATATTCCTCACCTTGTTCAAATTATAATGATTTTCGATTAAAAACCACAATTTTCGATATAAAACGATCGCGTAACCTAAAACAGTTAACAACTTGTGAACCTTCAGAATCTGTTGATTTTTGTTTAAGAATTGCAATTTCCGGTGAAAACGCTAATAAACCAAAAAACGTAAATAGTTAAAAAAAAAAATTTCTTTGAAATGTAATGATTTTTATACTACAAATACTACTTTCGATGTCAAGCGCTATGAAAACCTAAAATTGTTTTAAAGCTGGGAATCGTGATGATGATTTTTGTGTAATAATGCTAATTTCTGATTAGAAGAACTAACTCAGAAAAACGAAACTAATTGCGGCGAATTGCGGCAAATTAACATGTTTGAATTCGCCTCAACTCTGCTTTCTGGTTCTTTGAAACGAATTTAGTCAGCGCAAATTGAAAACTTGTCAAGTCGCCTTAACTCGTGGTCAAGGTCATTTTGAAAAAAAACTAATGAAAATTGCAGGCCTCGATACTGGAACCAGCGATCCCATATAATTACTTTGTCAAATTTACTGTAACATATACATTAGGCTTGTCCAAAAATGCATTATATATATATATATATATGGAACTGCGCAAATGGAAATAACCGTCTACAGCCGACGGGGAATAAACGGCGTTAGGGAATAAGGGAGTTGGAGAATGGGTGAGACTCCACTGTATATAATGTTGGACCTCACACCCTAAAACCACTGTTCTACTACTAGGTCCAATGTAATATATGCAGGCATATGCAGGTCCGCTTACGCCGTTCGAAAAGAGAGATGTTACGCTCAATCCGCAAGCAGTAGAACACGCTCATTTTGTGCGGCTACCATAAAAAACTTGTAAATCATACATTTGATACATAAAGTTTCGTGAGCATCTAGAAGGCAAACGTCTTTTTATCCGTGTATAAGTTTGCAATAACGAGGCGTAGATTTGCGCAAATACAGCGAAAAATATACTTTTAACTGACTCATTTCTTCAATCATTTAACTGTATAAGCATGCATAACACAAACGTCATATAAATTAAAACTCCATATCCGTGTTGTTACAAAAGCGTATGCTGTCCCAAAAGTTCACTAACCAAATTTAAAATGGAGATTGAATCTTTCTACAGTTTTATCTCGTACTTATAATTAAACAAAATATATTTAAAATAGTGTAAAACAGGCTTATGAAAAAACTATTGCATTTTGTTAAGAATATTTGTGACCTTAGAGATGAACTATAAAATATTAAAGTTTCAAATACACATTCTATTATTTCACTTTAATGTAGTATCATTGTTTGATAGTATTGCGATAGATTTTGCTTTAGATTGCATATTACAAAAAAATTAATTCTAAATGCGAATTTGACTGAAATAAAAAAAATACTAATTGAAACTAGAACAGTTTTTAACAATACACTATTATCTTTTATTAATAAATTCTACGAACAAATTTCAGGTTACAAGGTGGGTGAATTCTTAAAAACCTTAAACAACATTGAAGATGCTATTAAATTTGCTATTGAAAATGAAATTAACAACGCAATTAATCATCTTGATTTATTAGTTAAAAAAATACCTGAAGGTAACTTCATCACTAACTGGTTTAAAATGCCTTTCTGGTGATAACTTTCATCATTCACTTTGTCAAAAAGTTGGTCTGGTAAAATGTCTAATAGTCAGATGTGTAAAATTAAGTGCTATTAAATTTAGAACAAAATTCTTAGATCAACTTAAATCAAACTTATTACAAAATAATTATTCACTTCAATTAATCGATAGCATTATTAAAGAGAGAATTTATTAACATTTAGAATAGTTTTTCTAAAAAAAAAATCATATAAATTGCTACTCATAAAAAAACTGACCTAAGAATTTCTTTATCTTATGTTGGAGGTCTTTCTGAACTTTTAAGAAGGTCTTTAAAGAAATACAATATTAATATTTATTTTCTTAACAACTATACACTTCATAGATTCCCTTTTTTTACAAAAAAAATACATCAGAAAACTTATCTGTTGTGGCATATTGGATGAAATTTAAATGTTGCAGTAAAGCTTATAGCTTATAGCTTATAAAAAAGGTTACTGTCATTAGTTATTGCTTCAATCAATTATTTAAAAAAAAAAGAAACTTTGAAAAAATACTCAAATTCGTAATTGTGTCATCTGATCTTTTGATTTGAATTTTTCCTACATACAGCACCTTTTGTTGAACCTTTTCCAGGAACGAGAAAAGAGATTATATATTCATCAAATACACCGAACTACATAATTTTGAAAAAAAATTTGTAATATTTAAAAACAAAAAATTGTTTTTCAATCAATTTCGAAATTATACAATTTAAAATTAGTAAGTTTTCCAAGACTACTGAGCCTTAATTCGAAATTCCAAATTTTTCATTTCATTTTGAATAATAGTCTTATATATGACAAAGTATGGAACGCAAACATACATTATAGGAGTCAATGGAGATTCAATTTAAAGCTATGATTGTACAATGATGTAAAATTCAGATTGTAGTGGTTTTTTGTTTCCTCATAAAGGAAGCCTTGTAATAGTAACAATTTTGAAAAAATGAATTTATTTAATTAAACGTTCTTCAATAAGAAATGTTTAATACAATGTTCCAAGCAATTGTCCATATGTATGCGCGAGTAGATGTGTGTGTGTGTGTTTGACGTAGCACTTATTGCTTGAACACGATAACCTTAAGACAATTTTCTTAGCACTTTATATTATTTTAAAAACCTGTTTTGTATAGTAAAACTTTTATCACTGAGTTGATGCAAGAATATAAATATATTTTAGTATCTGTTGTTACCCCACGGAAGTCAAAAATACCTGGCGCGTTTTCTCAGGCCTGTATTTCAGCGACAAATCGGTCAATCGAAGTAAATTTTTTTACTGGATAGATTTTTTTGTGCTCTGAAACAAAATCATAAATGAAAAATTGCGAAATGAAAATTGTAAAATTTGAAAGAGAATTTGAAAAAATGTGATTACAAAATTAAACAATTTTTTTCTCAAAATGATATAGTTCTGTGTTTAATGAACATAAAAGGGTTTATATATAGTAATTTCAAAATCTCCTGAATCACACTTTTAGAAGATATAGGTTTCATAATGATAGGTTTCAAAAAGTATGTTTATGGCATAATGAGAAAATTGCCAAAAATTGCAAAATGTGTAAAAATATTATGTGAATTTTCAACATATATATATATATATATATATATATATATATTATTTATTTTTTTTAAATTTTATTTTCGGTTTGGTTTTGATTCCTTAGGAATCGAACCGAAGGGCCTATGACAAAGCCACCGAACGCGTCCTCAGGTTGCGGGTAGAGGGTCCCTGTACCAAGGGCTTCTGCTCAGTATTGTTACAATGATTAATAAGCAGTCTCGGACAATTGTCCAGGGATAGTCCCGAAGGAATAACCCCTAAGCGGAGGTATTAAGGCTTTTCCTTGCATGCGGGGCTCTACAAGGATGGACGTACCCTTTCCCTAGCTGCTCGTGGGAACAACAATGATAACACCAAACATAGTTCTAGTAAGTGCGGTTCAAAACAATCGAACGCGCAGGGCTCCCGACAATGGGTCCGTCAACAATGCCGACTATCCTAGAGTTGGGGGAGCTAATCAAGATGGAGTCAATGTGATTGACCAGCAGAATCTCGTTACTTTTAAGTGGACGGATCGACTCAGGGACGACCTTGGATCAATTCTACATCTTATTAACTTTAAAAAAATCATTGACTGTTAACTGGCCGGCGCTGCCCCTCCTTACCCTATATATATTTTTAATTAGTGGTAGGTGTTAGTGTTATGGGTTGTTTTTCGACAATTTAATTGTTTATTTTTAGTGAGCTTCAAACACGCTCAGACCTACCGTATATGTTTTCTCATTCTTATTCCACATCTTTTTCTTTGGGGTTTTTTTGAAGGGTTAGGGTTGATTTTTTAAAATAATTTTTAATTGTTGTGGGGGACCCAAAAATAGCGCGAAATTCAGATATGCTTACATTTAGGCTGGGTGCGTAAGTTATTTCAAGGGTAATTTTTGGGAGATAGGGGTTGCTTTTGAAAATTTCTTTTTGCAGTTTTTGAGAGCCCAAAAAAGCCAAAAATTGTGGCGCTGTTAATTTTAAAAATTTTTCTGTAGTGGAGGTGCTGGCGGTACCCAAAAGCCGTTTTTTTTTTAGAAAACTAAAAGAGCCTAAAAATCAGCATCGGTGCCCAAAAACGCCAAAAAAAAGCCAAAAATTATTGCATAAAGAAAATATTCAAAATCCGTTGTGGTGGTGCTAGCGGAACGCACCTCGAATTAAAGAGTTTCAAAATTTGACTTTTTGTCAAGAAATCTGTTCTCCATGCCCACTGTGCATTCGTATTCGAAATACTGTAATTTTAACAAAAATTTAACCTGCTCTAAAATTGTTTGAGTTGATTGGTTTTAATCCAAAATCGTTTAATTTAAAATTATTGAGTTTTTCATTTAATTTTTCCAAACTCTTGATATTTATATTAAATTCTTCATATTTTTAATGTTGGGAAATGAAAATCCACGGACTTGAACGCGCACTTCGTGCTTATTTTTATACTTTTAGAGCGCGTTTTTCAACCTATTTCTTTCAAATATCATAAATATTATGACTTAAATGAAATAATTAATCGTGACTGAAATAGTTTTTCAATACGACTTTAAATAAGGTTCTCAAAGCACCTGCGGCTTTGTCGATTATTTTCTCATTGCGATACACGGGCTTTATGCACAACAATTAGATTATACAGACGATTCTGTTAGAAAAATAAAAAGATGTAGACAAAATGAAATAGAATATGAGAAATAGGTATGGTTTTCCATATAATGATAATAAAAATTAGGTTTTCCTATCAAAGAAAATCTAAATGGTTAAAATAAGTAATAAAAAATGTACGAGAAAGAACCTAAGTGAAAATTTTATATACGGTTCATATATAGTGGACAAAACACTGATATTTATAATTTGCTTTATACAGAAAAATGTATAAAACAAATAAAAAATATTATTGTCTACTCCACTATACATACATTTTTCACTGGGAAAGTTTATTTTATTTGTACTTTTTCACCATGAACGAAATAAAGAGCCCCGAATACAATTTTGTTCTTAAACACGAAAGCGATTACTCGCCACTTTTTGCGATCAAAAGAAGGCATTGATCCTTTTGGGCAATTTTGTTGTGCATAATGTGATTTTTAAACGGCTGCAGAACAAATTGCTTTTGCTGCGGGTTCTAGGGGACTCTTCCCAGGTTTTTCGGAACGAGCAGGGGCAGCAAACTTATTTTGTGATTCAGGAATAAGTTTTGGTTTCTTTGTGCAACTAGAATTCTTCGAATTCTGACTGTCGCAAGTTCTGGTCGGAATATAGTCCTGCTCCGAAGATAATTCTTGGTTGAAGAACATGCTCTCTTTAGTCTCTTCCTTCGTCGCTCCGCCATCATTCATACAAAATTCTTTCTCTATCAATTCAATATCCTCCAATGTTTTGTCCTTGAACTGCTCTCCTCAGTAAACGAGAAATATCGGTTTCATCAAATTTGTTATTCTATGGTTTGCAATCTTACTTATTAAATTGCAGGTGCATTTTTTCGGTGTGTTCTATTTGGCTATTTGCTCTATTACGTTCCTTTCGAAATTGATTAGTTAGAGGATGGTTGCAATTTGTTTCCGGAAATTGGAGCTCGTGAGGTGTTCCGGATGTTCGGCACCAGATTTCTTCGCCAATTTTCGCAGGTCTGAACCTCCGATCATCCATTTGTTCTCAGATCTAGGTGCAGCGAAAATGTATTTTTAAAATTAAAAGTTTAAAAGCTTTTCTTTCTTCGGTCTTACGGTCCAATAAATACAAACATAGAAAAACGATTATAGTTGTTTGAAAATCGTTTTATTTTCAACGTTTCGGCTCTCTCTGCTGGCCTTCATCAGGAAACTTTCCATTTCTAAAATAAATTTGATTTTCATGATAAAGTAAAACTGAAATACAATAACCTACTAAGTAACATAAACAATTTTTTGTTATGACCTGTCATAAAAAATTACGTAGTGTCAAAAATAGACATTTTAGAGTATTGTCAATCGTGTTATTCACTTTACAATTTAAACATTTATTTTGAAAAATTCATTTAGTTTTTTTAAATTTAGGTAAAACCTAATAGTGTAAATTATTTAATTGAAATTTATTTGTGTGATTTTGAATATGTACTGGAATTGAGGTTTCTTTTCGGCATCTTATTAAAAAGGTGTACGTTGCTCTTTAAGATGAATTAATCTCCTTTGGACGTTTATCAAGTTTCCAAGTTCCAATCTAATGCTTTGACCGTACTTGTTTGCAATATACGCCAAGTAAGCCATCCTTCCAAAACGTTACGGACCTTGAAAGATATAATTATCTAAATCAACCTTTTGGAGCGAGATTCCAAGTTGTTTCTCCTTCTTCTTCGACCGTTAATACAATTTCAAAATTGAAAGTTTAAAAGCTTTTCTTTCTTCGGTCTTACGGTCCAATAAATACAAACATAAAAAAACTATTATAGTTGTTTAAAACTCGTTTTATTTTCAACGTTTCGGCTCTCACTGCGAGCCTTCATCAGGAAAGTCTCCATTTATAAAACAAATGTTATTCTTATGATGAATTAAAACTAAAATACAATAACCTACTAAGTAACATAAACAATTTTTTGTTATTACCTGTCATTAAAAATTACGTAGTGTCAAAAATAGACAGTTTAGAGTCAAACATGTAACTAATAAAAGGTTACATAAGGTGAGGATTTAATACTCATGTCGAAAATTTATATAGTTCCCCTGTCCATGCATTCAGATCACCTCCTATCAACACCAATTCATCATCCTTTTTCGCTACCCATTTCCTAATCACAATCCAACCTTCTTCTTCTCCTCTTCTCCTGTAAATACAAACTATCCTCACCTTCTTCTTCCTATCTTCACCATTCTCGTCATTACTCCATCTGTTTCCACAAATCCCATTTCTATTCTCTTTTCTCCCACCAATTCATTCCTTACTCCTGACACCATACCCTTATAAATGCAAATGCTGAATATTTTCAAATACTAAATATTTTCAAATAATAAATCTTTCAGTTTTCAATTTTTATATTACATATGATCTGAAACAATAATGATTATCTATTTTGTTTAATGCGAAATTATTAGTGTTTACGTATGTACAAATTTGATGAATGAAGAAATATGCAACAAAAATTATTTTATGAATGCCAATACTAAATATTTTCAAATAATAAATATTTTCTTTTTTTAATTTTCATATTACATATGATCTGAAACATTAATAATTGTCCATCTTGCTTGAATCCAAAATTATCAGTGTTCACGTATGTATAAATTTGATGACTGAAGAAATATGGAACAAAAATTATTTTATAAATACTAAATATTTTCAAATACTAAATAATTTCAGTTTCTAATTTTTATATCACATATGATCTGAAACAATAATAATTATCTGTCTTGTTTGAATGCGAAATTATTAGTCTTCCCGTATGTACAAATTTGATGACTGCGGAAATATGGAACAAAAATTATTTTATGAATGCAAATACTCAATATTTTCAAATACTAAATATTTCCATTTTTCAATTTTTATGTTAAATATGGTCTGGAACAATAATAATTATATGTCTTGTTTGAATGCGAAATTATTAGTGTTCAAGTATGTATAAATTTAATGACTGAAGAAATATGGAACGAAAATTATTTTATAAATACTAAATATTTTCAAATACTAAATAATTTCAGTTTCTAATTTTCATATCACATATGATCTGAAACAATAATAATTATCTGTCTTGTTTGAATGCGAAATTATTAGTGTTCCCGTATGTACAAATTTGATGACTGAAGAAATATGGAACAAAAATTATGTTATAAATGCAAATACTGAACATTTTCTAATACTAAATATTTTCAGTTTTCAATTTTTATGTTACATATGCTCTGAAACAATAATAATTATGTATTTTGTTTGAATGCGAAATTATTAGTTTTCACGTTTGTAGAAACTTGATGACTGAAGAAATATGGAACAAAAATTATTTTATAAATGCAAATACTAAATATTTTCAATACTAAATACTTTCAGTTTTGAATTTTTATAATACATATGATCTGAAACAATAATAATTATCTATCTTGTTTGAACGCGAAATTATTGGTTTTCACATATGTACAAATTTTGTGACAAATCTGGAACAAAAATTATTTCATAAATGCAAATAATAAATATTTTCATAAACTAAATATTTACAGTTTTTAATTTTTATATTATATATGATCTAAAGCAATAATAAATATCTATCTTGTTTGAATGCTGACTGAAGAAATATGGAACAAACATTATTTTAGAAATGCAAATACTGAATATTTTCAAATACTAAATATTTTCAGTTTTCAATTTCTATATTACATATGATCTGACACAATAATAATTTTCTATCTTGTTTGAATCCAAAATGATTAGTGTTCACGTATGTATGAATTTGTTGACTGAAGAAATATGGAACAAAAATTATTTTATAAATGCAAATACTAAAATATTCAGTCTCCAATTCTTATATTGCATATGATCTGAAACAATAATAATTATCTATCTCGTTTGAACGCTAAATTATTGGTGTTCACACACGTAAAAACTTGATGACTGTTCAAATATGAAACAAAAATTATTTTATAAATGCAAATACTAAATATTTTCAAATACTAAATATTTTCAAATACTAAATATTTTGAAATACTAAATATTTTCAGTTTTCAATTTTTATATTACATATGATCTGGAACAGTAATAATTATCTATCTTGTTTGAATGCGAAATTATTAGTGTTAACGTATGTACAAATTTGATGACTGAAAAAATATGGAACAAAAATTATTTTATAAATACAAATACTAAATATTTTCATATTACATATGACCTGAAACAATAATAATTATCTATCTTGTTTGAATGTGAAATTATTAGTGTTCACATATGTACAAATTTTATGAGTGAAAAAATATGGAACACAAATTATTTTATAAATGCAGATACTAAATATTGAACTTGAAATGAAAACTTAGAAGCTTCTCTCCGCATTTCAAGACTTTTTAAACATAATTTTGTTCACTTTCTAATTGTCAACAGATGAATTTAGAGGGACATGCAGGCACAATATCCTAATGGAATTTTCAACTCAATATCAGATATAAATTTTCAATTAAAATGATGAATCTTAAAAAATTATTCCAACAAGAGTTAAACATTAATAAGCCAAATAGTTTGATTTTCAATCACAGATATGATTTCCTAACCAATAAGAATAATTTATCTGCCAAAATACGAATTATTATAAAAACACATAAATTTCGAATTAAATTTATGAATTTTCAACTAAAAAAAAAGTTTTTATCAAACATGGAATATTGAAATTTGCAGTATAACAAATTACTTTAGAAAATGAATTTTTGACCGGTTTAATTCAATAAAACAGACGAATTTGTAACAGAATAGTTGAATCTCAAACCAAACGGAAGTACTTTTCAAGTACTTGAATTTTATACAAAATTCTCGAATTTGTAAGCCAAACAGGGGAATTTTCTATGAAACAGTGGCATTTTCAACCCGAAAATGTAAATTTTTGACAAAAATGTAAATCACAACGAAATAGTTCAATTTGCACTACAATTATGAATTTTATAATTCAACTTTTGGCTTGAACATTCGACTATTTGCTTTTTGGTTGAACTTGAATTGTTTGGTTCGGAAATTTGACATTTTCTTGGAACTTTCATCATTGTAGGTTGAAAACTGAACTGTTTAACGTAAAAATGTAACTATTTTATTTCAATTCCAATTATTTTCCTGAAAATTGAACTATTTTCTTAAAGAGTCATCTTTGTAATTGAAAATTCATCTTTCTCGCCCGGTATCCCAGAGTCACCGTTTAAGACACCCCACCCAGGTGCCATTCAGCTTTCGGCACGGTTGCTACGCCTTTGCTTAGGGGTTCTTCCTTCTGGACCATCCCTGGACAATTGTCCGCGACAATTGTTGAAAAACCCTTGGTACAGGGACCCTCTATCCGCAACCCGAGGACGTGTAGATTTTGTAGGTTGATTTTCATGACGCAATAACTTGATACTTTAATTGATAGTTTAACTAATATAAGTGTAACTTTCACCCAAACCGTACAAGACATAAGCTATTTCACGGAAAATGAAGTTAAATTTTGTTTATTCATTCAGGCCTTAAAATGCTCGGGAGGCATCGCCGAAATCTATTCAGAAAGAAACTGGTCCAAAATGAGTCCAAAAGTATTACTACACAGAATAAATAAATTGTAACCCAAATAGTTCATATTTAAGCCAGAATGAGTAATTCTTTACCCAAAAGCAGCGAATTTTCAACTCAATACATAAACCACGTAGCACCTCGGGATGGGTGAGGGGGGTCAACGAGAATGCCACGGTGGACCACATGGGCGGACGGCGGGGGTAAAAGTGGCCAAAATGGCGCCTCGTGGTTTATGGAAGCCCCCTAACCATATCCAAGGTAACTGTCAAGAATTATCAGGACTGCCGTCCCTCTTACTTTTTTCCAAGGAGGGAAAGTGAGGGAAAATGAAGGGATATAAAATAGGTGATATGTGGGAAATGAGGGGCACGGGAGTAGGGAAAATGATGGAAGGGGAACTAGGGGAAATAAGGGGAAATGATGGGATAGAAAGTATGAGATATGTGGAAAATGGCGGCTGGTGGCGAATGTGTAATTATGAGAGGGGAACTTAGGAGAAATGAGAGAAGGGAAGTGAACGGAAATGAGAGGATCGTAAGTAGGGCAAATGAGGAAAAGGCAAGTGAGGATAGGGTAAGTAGGAGAATTCAAGGGAAAGTAGGCGAATTGAGGGGAGGGACAGTAGGTGAAATTATGGGAGAGGGACGAGGGAAAATGATGTGAGGTTGACTGAAGGAAGTGAGGAGCAATAAGAAAGGGGAAGTAAGTGTAAGTAAGGGAGAGCAGGGGAAATTATTATAAATTATAATCAGTGGGGGAGGACAAGTGTTGGTCGGTGAAGGGGAGTAGGGGAAGGACAGCAAGGGAAGGGGAAGAGAGTGTTAGCTGGGGAAACGAGGAGAGGGGGAAATAGTAGCCTCGTTTTAAATTTTAAACTGCACGCATATATGATAAAATATTTTTGTATTCTTTTGAAATATTTAAAAAGCTTCCAAATTTGATTTCGAAATATTAAAAAATCTGAATTTTTTTTACAATATTTTCAAATTTTTAATTATTATTAATTTTCCCAGGGATCATAAGAAATTTTGATTATTCCATGGAAACCTTTCAAGATACTTCAAAAGGTTTAAAATTTTCAAAAATGTAGTAATTTTGCATTGCTTTGATGTAGATTTAATTTCACTGATCGTGATGGTGGAACTAATTGGAGACTTGTCATCCATGTTGAAGGTTTGTTCTTTGTTGTTGTTTTTATTTTTGAAATTTAGGAATTTAGGGTTGTAGTTTGAATCACTGGAGGTTTTTGCAAAAGCGTCTGCAATTTCATTTGCCATTTCTATAGAATCCGATATAATTGAACGGTCTTCTTTTAGCAGAGCATTCATTGCAAGTGGGGATGAATAGCCTTGGATTTTGTTTATTTTTCTCCATGATGTAGCACTAGGAGTATTGTGTTTCAATGATGAAGTTTTTCCTGCCCAGCATTGTTTTTTATTGAACTTACGTTTCCTGCGTGCTAAAGCTCGGAGTTTTTTCAGCTCAATTTTATTTTCCTCGGACTTGTGCTTTTTATACACATTATATGCATGCTTTCTTCCCTTGATAGCATTTCCTACTTCTTCGTTCCACCAGGGTACTTGTGTTTGTAGTTTCTGAATGAAGATTTTAGTATACTAGAGTCAGCTGCTTCAGTAATCACATTGATGAAGTTTTGCACGAGATCGTCTATTTGATTACAATTTTCCTCTGAAGGTTCGGCCAAATCATCGATGTTTCCATCAACATTTTTTTTTGGAATTTGTCCAATCGGCTTTATTGATTTTCCATTTTGGTTCGTGATTAAAGATATTTCAGTTTAGGTTTTACATCTCAAGTAGAATAGGGAAATGGTCACTGTTGTAAAGGTCTCCTAATACTTCCTAGTTTAAACGATTTCCTATATATTAGGATCAGTAAAGAGCTGATTAATTATATTTCCTCTTGCATCTGTACGACGAGAAGCCCAAAGAGTTTTATGGCTGTTAAAATCACCAACTGGCATGAAAGGTTTTGGTAATTGATTTAATAAATTTCCAAGTTCTTGAAGGTTAAGATCGAATTGCTTCTAAGTTAGTTACTCAAGTTCAATGCTTCAAACTGGATCTCGTTTTCTATGTAGGTTGCAACGCCGCCACTGGCATGGTCTGTATTGGTTCTATTTTTCAAAGCAGGAGAATAGTTTGTTAAGTCTGAACAAGATGATTCTTTAAAATTTGTTTCCTGTAAACGAGTAAAAGATGGATTGCAGTGCCTAATCAGTAATCGCAGAAATTCAATACGAGGACAGAATCAATTTAAATTCTCAGATTACATTTTGTACTTATTTTGGACAAAGTCAAATAAAGTTTGAAAGAAAATAGAAATTTTGATAGAATGTAGACTGAATTGCACAAATTTTGACTTGTATATAGCTTAAAAAATGCACAGAAAATTATTGGTATATTATTATATTATATTCACCAATAGGATATAAGATAACTGTCAAGTTTAAAACGAGACTAGAAACGATCCTCATCTTGTGTAATTAGAGGAAGAACTGATTCATGTGTTCACGAACAATTTGATTAACAATGTAACTCATGAATATTCTTGTGCTTCATTAGATTATATCATATATATAGAATCAAAAAATAAGGTTAACAACCACCGCAGGGTCCCACTGGGAGCAACTGTCATCTAAAAAATGACATCGGCTCCCAGAAGGACCGCGGTAAATCCCATTCATGGCCACGTCTCACAACCGTGAGATGGGTGGTCACAGGACACGACGAAATCAAACTATCTGAAAAGGGGAGAAAAAATTATCTTAGTCGTTTTTGGAACATACATATGATCAATTTTTCAAAATTATTTAAAAATTATTATTATTAAATTATTTAAATTATATATATATATATATTAGATGTAAAGTGACTAAAATGAGCAACAAATTGGGGGAAATAAGAGAGGAAAGAAAGTAAAATAAAACAGAACGTGCGAAAATTCGCAAAAATAAATTTCTTGACTCGGCTCTGGGGGTACAGATTACCTGCAACGAAAATCGCCCCAGTTTGGCAACCTTTTCCCTCCCACTTAAAAAAGGACGTTAAAAAGTACGTATAAAAGGACATAAAAAAATACGTAAAAAAGGACGTCCCAAATTGGGATACAAAATTTACGTCTTTTGGTACGTCCTTGGTACTTCGTTTCTGACGTCATTTCCTTTTTGAAGAAAAGCGATTGAAGATCATTTTTTTGAGTTTAACGTTTAATAGTTTGGTACATAGACCAGGAAAACGTGTAGCCAAATTTAAAGAAAACATACGCTGTAAGCCCATTCGATAGGCTGCAGATATCATCCCGGCTGAAAGTGAAAAATCGTGCGATATTATGGAGGTGCTGGAAAATGTTGTAGGTTTTTGTGGCTAGTGGTTGAAATTTTGTCCACCAATCCTGTTGCAAGTCACATCTACAGTCAACCGGATCTATAGCCATTTTAAATTGCGTAACTCAGGGTTCCGTGCCGTCCCATTATTTCGTTTCCTGTCTAGTTCTATACGTTTAGCGTTTTATCATTAGGCATCCCAGCTAATTGCTTTTTATAGAATCAAATTAACACTTAAAGGACTCTTGGGGTTACTGGGACCTCACGGATTTTCTGACTTTTTTTCGATTATCTACGTTTTTTTCAAGTATTTTTTTCGAATAGTTAAATTATCACTGAGGTTTTGGAAATCTTTTTTTCCTATTTTATATTGTTTCAACATCACTCAGGATTTTTTTCAGCAAAAAATATCGGGAGGTGTATTTGGATGTGATCAATTAAATTAAAGGACCAATGAAAACATCACCATCATTTAAAGCTTAAAGGATTATCAACAGTGGTGTAGTCCTACAAGTAAAAGTGGTCTGGCGGTACTTTCCATAAAGTACGTTATGATTTTAAGGGGGGGGGGGGGGTTAAAAATGCTATTATTTGGTTAAAAGTCGAATTATTTTGTTCAAAGTGCAACTATATTGTTAAAAAGCCATCTTTTTTTTATTAAAAGTTGAACTACTTTGTTAAACATTATTTTTTTTAGTTCAAAGTTCATCTCTTTGGTTAATAAATTAACTATTTTGATAAAAATTCGTTTCACGTTTGATTAAAAATAAATTTTTTAAACTGACACTTAAACTATTTAAATTTTGGTTAAAATTTTTTACTTTTGCAGTTAAAAATGTAACTAATTGGTTAAAAATTTATCTTTTTTAGTTGAAAGTTCAACTTTGTGATTGAAAATACATGTATTTTGTTGGAAATTCGTCTTTCTTGGAAGGAATATAATCTTCTTGAAAAAATTTAGACTTTTTGGTTAAAAATGCAATTGTTTGGTTGAAATATCAACTGTTACATGCTCCCTTGAGAATTCATATTTTTTGGTTAAAAATTCGATTATTTAACTTGAAGTTGAACTAATTTGTAAAACAATTAATTTTTTCCTAATAAGGATTCATAAATACAGTCAAAAATTCAACTGTTTGCTTTTAAATCAACTTCTATGCTAAAAATTCTACTGTTTTGTAGAAAAGTAATATTTTGGCTTAAAAAATCAACAATTCGGTAGAAAATTAAACTATTTGGTTGAAACTGAAACTTTTTTGTAGATAATTCGTCTTTTTGACATTAAAATTAAATAATTTTGTTGAAAATTCATGTATTTTGTTCAAAATTCATCTTTTTCGTTGAACATGAATCTTCTTAGTCAAAATTCATCTTTTTGGTTGAAAATTTAACTATATTGTTCAAAATTAGTTTTTTTTTTGGTTCAAAGTTATTTTTTTTATCAGAGTTTTTATCTGAAAATTTAACTATTCTATTTTTGGTTGAAACTTTATCCTGTATATTGTATAAGTTGAATGTTCAACTTTTTGTAGAAAATTCATGTATTTTGTTGAAAACTTGTCTTTTTGGCTAGAAAATTATCTTGTTTGTTGAAAATTTAACTATTTGCTAGAAGATTCATATATTTGGTCAAAAAGTTATATTTTTTTAAATAGAATATTATTCTTATTTGTTGAAAGTTCCATTTTTTGATTGAGAATTCAACTATCTTATAAAAAATTTATATTTCTTGATGGAAAATTATCTTTTGTATTAAAAAGTCATCTTTTCTGATTTAAAAGGCTTTTCTGATTTAAAATTCAACTGTCTTCTAAAAAATTTGTCTTGCAAATTCAAATATTTTATTGAATTTTATTTTATTTTTCAATTCAACCATTAGAATAAAAATGCATCTGTGTATGCTGAAAATTCTACTATTTGGCTAGAAATTCAACTATTTAGTTAATAATTTAATTTTTTTCCGAAAATTTAGCTATTTTGTTGAAGTCATTATTTTCGGTCGAAAATTCAACTATGTTGTTATAAATCTTTTTTGATTGAATTTTTTTTTTTGTCTAAAAGTCTTTTTGGCTTGAAAATTTTACTATTTTTTTGAATCTTCAACTAGTTTTTGGAAAAATGGTCTCTTTTACTGGAAAGATCATCTATTTGTTTGCTAATGCAACTGTTTGGTTAAATATAATTTTTTTTTAACTTCGTCTTTTTGTGTTGAAAATTCATCTCTTTGGGTAAACAGTCTTTTTTGGTTAAAAATTCAACTATTTTGTTGAAAATGCAATATATTTTAGCTTGAAATGTTAGGAATTTAAAGTGTTTCGTATTGGATTCAAAATGTTATCTTCATTAATTTTATTTAAGAGAATTTATAAACGTAAAATCCGTCTTTAGCCAACGGCTACGCTACTTTCGTGGGAGGTCGAAAAAGCCCAAAATTGGTAAAGTAGTTTATGGATGGCCAATAACTGGAAAAATTTTCCGTGTAGCAAAAAAGTGGCTGGGCGCCGCCAGGCCTTCAAAAAAGTACCCTGGCGGCGCCACAGTGGGAAAACAATACGATTTTTTAAGAAGAAAAAACTATCCTAAGTTTATTTACATCATACCTTATCTAATATATCTTATCTAGTATCATCAATCTAAGATCATAATCTCATACCTTATCTAATATCCAATTTTTACCTAGTGAAGTCGAAAAATCAAGTTTTTAAAAAACACTGAATGAGATTAAAAAATAGTTGGGGGAATTTCGGAAATGGGACAAGATGTCATAAATGAGTAAAGGAACTTTATGTCGACCTTTTTTAACGGTGCAAACTATTTTCTTATCAGTTTTTCGTAGCTGTTGTTTGCAACAAAAACGCGAAAATTAGATTTTATAAAAAAAAATTATCCTGGCCACAAAAGTTATTTAGCCCGCATAAAACTCACAATGTTTTTTTCTTATAATAGTACAAATTCAACAGAAAATTGGCAAAAATATAATTATTTGTTTTTTGAGAAAATCGACTTTTAATATTTTAAGAAAAATCATCGTCATTTTGTTAATTTTGAACATTTTCTAAATGCTTGAAGAAAAAATTGCGCTCTTTTGTAAATAAAGCAAAACATTCCAATACGCATAACTTCGTAAAAAAATTGGTTTCACAAATCGCAAAGATACGTATAGCCTAATTTCGTATAAAAAGAAATATATTTTGTCCCCGAAAGATTCTGCGACTTGAAATGTAGAACCTGCCTGATTTAAAATGGACTCGGTCGAAAGGATTTTCTGTTTTTAAACATTAATTTTTAAAGAAAATTGAAGAAGATGTTAAAACATTTCAGAAATTCTCTATGAATTCCGAGAAAAAGTGCGGAATAAATTGTAAGAATAGTTAATTTTTCAACCAAAAAACAACGAGTTTTCAAAAAAGAATTGAATTTTCAATAAAAAATATAAGTTTTTAATTTAGAAGATTAATATTTTCTGCCAAAAAACAACGAATTTGGAAAAATATGGTTAAATTTTGCAATAAACAAAATTAATTTGTAACCAAGTAATTGAATTTTCGATCTTTTTCTCCCTCTTCTCAATTTTTGTCTCTTATGAGCCGAAAAGTAAGGTAGTTTGGAATTCTGTTTTTTAATTGTGAATCTCGTTCATACTCATTTTGCATAAAACTATTCATGATAAAAATAGATTTCTTTTCGATCTTAAGTTTAAAATTTTTTCAAATAGAGACACTAAACTCATGATTCGTTCCAATCGGCAGGGTTTGTTTATCAATATTTTCAGTTTTCTTTTAATTGAGTTTAAATAACTTTACCTCAATTTCTTGAAAGAATTATTTTTACCTAAAACTTTTGAAAGAAGAATGCATGAAATATTACCAATGTTAGAAATACATTAAAATTTTTGGATTGATTCTATTCCTATTTGGACAATGTAATAATCTAAATAGATTGGTTCAGAATCAACTATGAATTTTCAAACCAGAAGATTTATTTCTACCTGAAATAACAATTTAAAAATATATTTTAAATTTTGAACAACAAAAAAAAACTTACTTTCTATGAACATTTTAAGTTTTCTATAATTTTTCGCCATGATTTAATAATATAATTTATAAGATTGTTTTTCGGGATTCTTCAGTTGTATCATTTATTGAAATCTTTAAAAATGTTTAAAATTTTTTTCAATTATCTTTAAAAATCACTTTTTCGAAAGAAAAAAAACATTTAAAACTTTCACCGGCATCTTAAGAAAAAATTTTATTTTCTTGAAACCTTTGAAAATTCTTAAAATGAATCCAAAGTTTTATTTCAAAATCTTCAAAAATGTCAATTTTCTTTTATTTGTTTAAAAATCTTCTCAATATTAAAATTATTCTTTTAAGGTTTCCAAACTATGTTTTAAATGCAATCGAGTTTTTCCTGATTTGTTTTAATTGTGCAAAATTTTAAAAATTGCCTTAAAATCTTTCAGAATCTTTTTTGACAATTTGTTAAGAGTTTTTAAATATTCGCTTAACATTAATTTAATCCAAAAAAAAATTATTCTCAATTTCTCAGAAATATTGAGAAAATGTATTATCTTGAAATCTTTCTAAATATTCTCTTCAAATTGAGTTTTAAAAAAATTATTGTAAATATTCTTAAGAAACTTAAGAAAAAATGTTTATTCTCTTCCAAACTTTCTAAATTCTTAAAAAGCATTTTCTTTCGAAATCTTAAAAAATCCATATTTTGTTCAAACATTTTTTAAATTTCAGCAAAGAACAAATTGAAAACATCCACTAGTCATTTTCACACAGAATGCAATCATTCAGGTCTTCCAACAACAAATTTCGAAACTTTCTAAGAATTTTGAAAGGTTTCAATGAAAGAATATTCTTTACGTTCATATAAAAATTACCAAAAAACAACGAATTTGAAAAATTATACTTTAATTTTCCACCCGAAAAAAGGAATTTTTAACCAAATAGTTGAATTTTTAATACAAAAGAGGAATTTTCAAACAACAAGATTTATTTTCTATCAAAAGACAACGAATTAAAAAATATATATTGACCAATTTTAAGCAAAACAAAAAAACACTAATTTTCAATATAAATGTTTAATTTCCACCATTTTTCGCGTCTGTGTACCAAAGCAATTATTAAGAATTTGATTATTAGTCTTTTAAATCAATCTTTGAGTAAAAAGAAACTTTTCCAGGTAATCCAGGTTTTGTATAAAATGAATAATAAATAAATTATTCAGATATAAATTAGCCTTCCGACCAAACTGTGCTTCAATAAATTTTGCCAATTTCAACTAGCGATGTGTTTTTTTTTGAGGAAAATGAAAAAATTTTCTTGAGATTATACGATTTCCGGGAAATCTTGAAATTATTATTTTTTTTAAATTATATTTAAAATAAACATAAACAAGTTTTTAATACATTGTAAAGTTGAAAAGATTTTAAGATTTTTAAACAGAATTTCGCAGTTTTTCAATTAAAAAATTTATAACAATATTTAAGTAACTTTAAGAGACATTCAAAAGTGTTGAAAAGATTCAAAAATAATTTCAAAGTAGAAAAAATTGCAAACAAATTAAAATAAAATGTAGATTTTTAAAGATTTCGAACAAAAAATTTAGAAACTATTTAAGAATTTTGAATGGTTTCAAGAGAATATTCTTAAGAATCATAGGAAAATATGAATAGGATTTACCGCGGTCCTACTGGGAGCCGATGTCATTTTTTAGATGACAGTTGCTCCCAGTGAGACCCTGCAGTGGTTGTTAACCTTTAGTTTTTAATTATATATATATATAGAGACAGAAATAAAGACTGATTATTTTAGGGGAAATGGAAAAAATATAATTATAATATATTATAAAATTATAATTGAGATAAATTAACGCAAATAATGCTTATAAATATTTATAAAATGAATACTATATAAAATAAATTTAAAGTAAAATAAAAATAAATTATATAACTAATAAAATGCACATAGCTAAAATGGGAAAGCATACTTTCATATGTTAAAATATAATATATTTTTATAGCATTTTTTTTTAATTTAAGTTTAAAATCTAAAAATTGAGACATAAAGAAATTTAATTATTTCTTATATTATAAGACTGAGTTAACCATTACATGTGAAATTATATGAATAATTTAATTTGCATTTAGTAGATTTCATAAAAACAATCATATACATTATATTAAGTGTTGTAAACAAAACTATAAAATAAATTATGAACAACGAAAGAAATTAGAAGATATTAAAAAATTCATAATTGTAGTCTTTTCATACGATTATTTTATGAACTGTAAAGATTTATATACAATTTAGTAATATTACTTATAAATATGTATTAATAATAATTTGTTATGAAAAATGATTTGTATACAATTTTTCTTTTTAAATTTTGATGTTTTCAAAATTCAATATTTTTAATGAAATATAAACAAAAATTATATTTTTCATCGTCAATAATTAACAAAAAAAATTAACATACAATATAGAAGACATGTAAATATAAATTTAATATAATATTTTTAAAATATTCAAATTTGGATTTAATATTTATTAAAAATTATTATTATTCGTTTTTATTGATAATTAATATTTTTTGTGAAAATATAAAAATTCACTTATAACATATAATTATTGTTTATGATTCATTATATTATATTACAATATAATTTTTATGATTTCAAAATTGAAATATTCATTTTAAAATTTATTTATTTAGATAAAAAATGAATGTCACGTAAACAAATTACTATTTTAATTGAAATTTATTTTTGAAATTACAAATGTTAATATGAAATTTCTCGTGAAAATATATATTTTTTTTTAATCGAAAATGTTAATGTATGATTGAAAATTAAATTATGTTATTAAAATTAAAACTTTCTATGTCGAAACATTAGTTTTTAATTAAAAAATACAATTTTTTTTTTTAATTAATTCTCATAGTTAAAAATTAATAATTTTATTAAAATTATACTTTTCCATCACAAATTTTATCATTATTGTAATTAAAATTATATTTTTTTAAATATAATTGTTTAAAAAATATACGAATGTTGCAATTAATAAATATTAATTTTAATAAATTATAAATTAAGAATAATGTTTGTAATAAATATTAAATTTAATTTTAACTAAATCGAAAATATTATACATATGAAAAAATGTAAATTTATTTTCGAACATTTTATAGAAATGAAAATTATTATGAATAATTTGAATAAATTAATAAATTTAAAATAAACAAAATTGAGAAAATTAAAGTAGAATAAAACATTATACTTTTAATTATATAATAATTTTATTAAAAAAAAATTTAATTTATATAAATTATTTAAAATTTGAATTTAATTGTTTTTTTGTCATTAGTCACTTTTTTAATAAGAAATAGTAGTACTTTAAACATTTTAAAAGATTTGTAGTTTTATATTTTGAAAATCACCATGAATTCTTATCTATTTAACAATAATTCTTTATAATTATTATTTTTTTTTTTAATTTACTTGAATTCTTTTAAATTCATTCAATTATACTTAATTAAATAGAATTCTTTGAATTTTCAAAAAATTTGATTTAATTGATCCTCAAGTTTTTTATCCTAACCTTGAATTATTATGCATTTCATCAAATTCTTTAGATTTTCCTTCAATGTTTCTAAGGTCATTTCAAACTTACTAAAATCAATGACGATTTTTCATACCTATTTTTGAATTGTTCAAGTCATTTATTTTTTGTTATTTCTTAAAATTTAAATTGAATTTAAAATAAAATAATCATATATTCGTCAAATTCGTATCGTTTAACTTAAATTTATCGAAATTCATTCCGATTTTACGAAAATTACATTTTGAAATTCAATCTGAGGTATTATTAATTGAAGAAGAATTTTTTGAATTATTTTCATTTTTTTAATTCAATTTACTTCTTTTAAATTTATTCAATTATACTTAATAATATGGATTTCTTTGAATTAAAAAAAAATTTATTTCATTCATTATACAGTTTTATATCCTCACTTTCAATTCGTATTTCTTTAATCGAATTGTTTTGATTTTCTTGGAATTTTTATAAGGTCATTTCAAACTTATTGAAGTCAATGAAGATTTTTCATACCTATTTTTGAATTGTTCAATTCATTTATTTTTTATTCTTTTTTAATTTAAATTGAATTTAAAATAAAATTTAAAATAATATAATGACGTATTCGTAAAATTCTTAATGTTTACCTTAAATATATTGAAATTCATTCCGATTTTACGTAAATCAATAGAATTTTCTTGATTACAAAAATATTTCAATTACATTTGAACTATTTTTAATTTAAATATAATTTCTTTGAAGTCTCTAGAATTTATCATGAAATTATCACCTTTTGAGAGCTAAAAAAGTATTTTATGAGCGTGGCAAAGAGTACAATTTCGTCCCTGTAATTTATCCCATAGAAACTATGATGCCTGAATATATTGAAATAAATATAAAAAAATTTTTTTGATTATTTTCACATTTCATAAAATATTTAATATATTTTGTAAATTTTTTGAAATGATTTGAAAAAAAATTCATCAAAAATTTCTTTGTAATCTTTTTAAATAATACAAAATATTTATAATCCTTCAAAATATTTTTTTATGTTTTATAGACATTGAGAATGACATGGAATAAAATACATATTTTTAAGTATTTCAAATAATTTAATAATTTTGACAATTTATTTATTAGGAACAATGGGCTTCCGTTTCCGGTACCGAATGGTAAAGTACGCGTGTTTTTTCTGTGCTATCTTTTTTGGTTTTGGCGACGGGCGATAAACTTGTATTTACAACTTTACGTACAATTTTGAGCTATACATAAATGAAAATTCGTGAGATAAAATCTACATTCAACCCTAATTGCTACTTTTGTCAAACTTCAACTTCTTATTTGATCTATTCTCGATCTTTTATGAACAAAAATAATTTTTTACGTCAACGAAAAATGTAATTATTGAAATTTCAGTTAACAAAATTAAATATAATCCGAAAAAGACTAATTTTTAGCCAAAAAGATGATTTTTTAACATAAAGGGAATCCTTTCCAATCAGGAAGATCAATTTCTAACCAAGAAGATTGATTTTCTATCACGAAAAGAAAACCAGATTTCGAATTCGCCATAATTTACCGAATTCTTTACATTTTGTATGAAAATTACAATAAAACTTCTTTATGATATTCAATAATCATAAAAATGTTAAAATTAACTCACGATTGATTAGCATTATTGAATCTGCGCTCATAGTATATAAATAATTATATTAATATTTAACTTAAGTATTATAAGCAAATTTCTTACTGTGGTGCTTAACCGTTGTTTTTTGTTTCATCTACAATTTGTGAGATCGGATGCGAGGTCAGTATCAATAGTAGGGAATTATAACTATACGTGAAAAATTTTCGTTCTCATAAATAATTGTACGAAAAAATATTTATTATTGGTTCCTATATCCAAGCCACACTTATCCTTCCCGTTGAACCAAATGTAAACTGATACAGAAATAATGATGAATTATAAGATATTGCTGAAAGTTATAAAAATCAATTGTTTATAAAAAACATATTTAAGAAAATGTCCCAACTGAAGTCTTTTTTCTGAAAAATATAACTTTTTTTGTGATAACTTCTTGAAAGTAAGCAAATATAGATATTCTATTAACCTATTTTTCTGGTAATAATATAGACAATATCTGTGAACAAATTATTAGACAAATGTGCAACTGTGTATATTAGTTCTTTACAGAAAAAATGTGATTCTTTCGTTCTTATATATCGATCTATCAGTTGAAACAAAGAATTCTGAATGAAATAGGTAAACGTTTCACTGAAGAAATTAATTTTTAACGAAAATGATGAATTTTAAAGCAAAAGCTGACATCAGTACAGTTTAGTTGAATGGGTACGAAACGTTGCGTAATTTTCTTTAAAAGTTTCGAAATCTGCCGTAGCAACAGAAATACGTCCATCGCAATCTTGGGCAATTCGCAGAGTTCAAAAGAAATATTGTCTTTCAAATAATTAACTTAATAATAAAAATTTATTTTCATTACATTCAGATAAGAAGTTTATCAGGCTTTAAATCTGACTTTCGTTTCTTATGAAATCCCATCAAATCATTCACTTATATCCCTTGAAATATCAAAAACCCTATGCTTTAAAATTCATCTTTTTATGTTTTTCAACATATTTTCAGGGTGTCTACCTGCCTGGGGAATGAAGAATCTTCCCGCCCTCTCCGAATGTACTAATACACAAATTTCTAAGATTGTTTCGTGTATTCAATTACTCGAATTCTGAGTTGGAAGAGGGAATTTGTAAGAGGAACACAGATCTCACCTTGAAGAAGGAATTTCACAAAAGAATGGCAATTTTTACTTGCTGCCATAAATTATATCAAACCTTGATAATTCTGAGTCAGGAAAGAGAATAAACTTAATAAAATTGCAATAATTATCCAGATTCGGATACGGGAATTTTCGAAGAGAATTATAATTCGCAGATCCGACATGGAATTTGGTAAAGAATTATAATTGTAATTTTGAAACAGGAAATATTCGACTTAAAAGAAAAATTTGTAATATACTCGATATAATACAAATTTCACTGAAAACCGGGTAATTTCGTGAAGAATTATAACTGTCATTTTCAACCTGGAAATTTCAGAAAATAATTTCAATTTGACCAAAGGGAAACCGGGAATTCGAAATCATTCATCGCATAAATTTTTTTCCAAAAAAGATCACAAAAAAATCGTATTTTCAATAAAATAGTAAAATTTTTAACCAAGAAAGTTAATTCTTAACTAAACTTATGAATGTTTGATTTGTAGAAAAATACAACAAAATTAATTTCTAACTAATAGTAAAAAAACAATTTATCAATAAAATAGTTGAATTCTCAACAAACAAAGGGTTTAACATACACTGGAATCCCGCTTTACCGATCTTTGATATACCGGATAAGGTGGTCCAAGGGGATGAGAGAGAGGCGCTGTGAGGTCAGCAGAGCAACTCCACAACAACGCAGAATGTAGGAGGAAAGCAGGCAGTATCATCGACAGTTAATCGCGTCGTCTGCTTCAGTCCGTCATCATGTTAATGTTTTGGTTAGGCGCAGTTTGGTTGTGAGTTACAAAAAGCCAAACGCAAGTTACAAAAATGTCACAGAAAAATTAAAGGAGGTGTTTAACGTTCGCACATCAATATGAACCTCTGAAAGAAGTGAAAGCAGGTGCCAAAAAAAGTCTGTTTCACAGAAATGTGTTATCGCTAAGGATACGTACATATGCAATTTTGACAGTTTTGTATAAGAAAGTGAATTTCCTTGTTCTGACTACTAAAAAACAGCTTATATTATACGAAAATGTTGCACTTTGGCGTTTGGGTTTTTTTTAGGTATAACAATCTTCAAGTTTCACTATTAGCCTCACATATCGATTTATTTGACAAAGCCTCATTCTTCATGTATTGTGAAGGTTCCCGTGTGGAAATTTCCAAATGCTTGCCCAGTTACAAGTTTGGCCCCAACTTGGAAAATTATTTTATGGTTACAACAGTGAGCGTGAGTGTTGTTGTGGACTCGTCTTTATCAATTATTAAAGTGTGATTCGAATGATAAAAAATGCCGAAAGTGAAAATGCACCTGTCGTGTTCAAAATTTCAATTGAAATTGGTTTATTAACTCAATGCTTTCTTAATAAACTATACATTATTTTACAGAATTGCACTGTCTGAATTATTGTTTACAGAAAAGTAGCTGACCAGTCAACTGATTATCGAATCATTTAAATTTTCAAAACGGCAGCACCGTCTGTCTCCATTGCTTTCACTCAGTTTCATGTAAATTTGAATTTGCGCGCCGAACTGTAATATCAATTGTCGGTCTCTTCGATTCATTTTCTGGTAATGTTCTGAATAAAATTTAATTAAAAATGTTTATTCTCCATCTTGTCTGAAATGACGTTAAAATATTTTCTGTATTGGAGAATATAACTTTGGTCGATATTGTAGATTTCCATTTTAGGTGTGGATTTCTCTTCTCGATCCGTTACCTTCTCCGATGATAATACAGATTTCTATTAAATATATGATTTTAAATGCAACTTTTTGGTTGAAAGATAATTTTTTGGGTACAAAATTGAACTATTTGGTTGAAAATTTAACTATTTGGGTGAAAATGAACTTTTTTGTTGAAAATTCATATTTTCGGGTTGGAAATTTAACTCTTATGGAAAATTCGCCTTTTTGGTTTGAAAATTCATCGTAGTAGGTTGAAAATTGAAATATTCGGTTAAAATTCCACTTTTTTGTTGAAAATTCGTCTCTTTTGCTTGAAAATTAATTAATTTATTTATTTAAAAGAATTTATCTCGCTATTTCCGCGAAAATTCACCCTATTTCCCCTGTTTTGAGAGCATTTTGGACTGTGAAATCTGTAACTGTTTTTTTTATTTTCTCCTTCACTTATTTTCCATTTTTCTATCTTTATTTTAATTTTATTTTACTGTTTTCAAACAGCTTTTCAGAAAAAGCAGCAACTAAAACAGCAGCAAGAGGAAGAGGAAAAAAGAAAAAGATTGGAAGACAGTGTGAAGGCTTATGAGAAGTGGCGAGAAAAATCCAAAGACAAACCTAAGCCTGCTACCCAAGGTTTATTACGTTAGTTGAAATTCAATTTTTGGTTCTATTTTTCTATTTTTTGGTTGAAAATTTAATTATTTTGTTGAAAATGCAACTATATTATTATAAAGTCATATTTTTATCAAAAACTTAACTACTTTGTTAAAAATTCATTTTTTTAGTTGAAGGTTCATCTCTTTGGTGAAAAATTTAACTATTTTGATGAAAATTCGTTTCATGTTTGGTTAAAAATAAATTTTTTAGACTGACAATTAAACTATTTCATTTTTGGTTCCAAATTTATCTTTTTCAGTTAAAAATTTGACTATTTGGTTAAAAATGTATCTTTTTTAGTCGTTAGACGTTTTGTCTTTCTTGGTAGAAATTTAATCTTCTTGGTTGAAAATTTATCCCATTTAGGTAAAAATGCAAATATCATCTGTGACAATGCTTCGCTGAGAATTCATCTTTTTTGGTTGGAAAGTCGATTATTTGACTTGAAGTTGAATGACTTTGAAAAAAATTAATTTTTTGTGTTAAGGATTCATAATTATAATTGAAAATTCAACTATTTGATTTTAAATGAACTTTTATGTTAAAAATATATTGTTTTGTATAAAATACATCTTTCTGACTTAATTTTAATTAATTAATTTTAATATTTGTTTGAAACTTAAACTTTTTAGTGGAAAAATCATATTTTTGGGTTGAAAAGGCAACTTTTTTGTAGATAATTCGTCTTTTTGGCTTAAAAATGAAATAATTTGGTTGAAAATGTATGTATTTTGTTCCAAATTCATCATTTTTGGTAGAAAATTATTCTTCCTGGTCGAAAATCCATCTCCTTTGGTTAAAAATTATATTTTTTGGATGAAAATTTAATTATTTTGTTGAAAATGCAACCACATTGTTAAAAAGTCATCTTTTTATCACAAACTCAATTACTTTGCTAAAAATTCATTGATTTAGTTTGAGGTTTATCTCTTTGGTAGAAAATTTAACTATTTTGATGAAAATTCGTTTTATGTTTGGTTGAAAATTTATCCCGTTCGGTTAAAAATGCAGTTTTTTGTTTGAAATATCAACTGCGAAAATGCTTCGTTCAGAATTCATCATTTTTGGTTGAAAAGTCGATTATTATTTGACTTGAAGTTGAATTACGATGTAATTATAATTGAAAATTCAAGTATTTGATTTTGAATGAACTTTTATGTTAAAAATTTTACTTTTTTTTGTAAAAAACTAATTTTTTTGGCTTGAAAATTCAAAAACTTGATAGAAAATTAAACTATTTGTTGGAAACTTAAACTTTTTAGTTGAAAAATCATATTTTTGGGTTGAAAATTCAACTTTTTTTGTAGATAATTCGACTTTTTGGCTTTAAAATGAAATAATTTTGTTGAGAATGCATGTATTTTGTTTCAAATTCATCATTTTTGGTAGAAAATTAATATTCTTGGTCGAAAATTCATCTTTTTGGTTGATAATTCATTTTTCTTCTTCAAAAAATTTTTTTTTTCTTATCTAAAAATTTAACTATATTATGTTGGGTTAAAACTATATCCTGCATATTAAATAAGTGAAAAAATCAACTATTTGGTAGCAAATTCATGTATTTTGATCAAAAGTCGTCCTTTTGAACAGAAAATTTATCTTTAGAAAATAATTTTTTTTTTAATTCGTCTTTCTGTGTTGAAAATTTATCCCTTTGGGTAGAAAATCCTTTTTGGTTGAAAATTCAACTATTTTGTTGAAAATTCAATACATTTCTGCATTCTTAGGAATTGAAAGTGTTTCGTATTGACTTCAATAGCTTATCTGCATTAATTTTATTTAAAAAAATTTATAAACATAAAATCCGTCTGTAGCCAACAGCTCTCTTACTTTCGGTGGAGGGGGCGAAGGAAAAAAAAAAAATTAGTAACTTAGTTTATGGATGGCCCATGAGTGGAAAAATTTTCCGTGTGACAAGAAAGTGGCTTGGCGCCGCCAGGGCTTCAAAAAAAGTACCCTGGCGGCGCTAGGCCACGCCAGGCCTTTAAAAAAGAACCCTGGCGACGCTAGGCCACGCCAGGTCTTTAAAAAGGAACCCTGGCGACGCTAGGCCACGCCAGGCCTTTAAAAAAGAACCCTAGCGACGCCAGGCCACGCCAGGCCTTTAAAAAAATACCCTGGCGGCGCTAGGCCAGGCCAGGTCTTTAAAAAGTACCCTGGTGGCGCTAGGCCACGCCAGGTATCTCAAAAGTACCCTGGCGACGCTAGGCCACGCCAGGCCTTTAAGAAAGTACCCTGGCAGCACCAGGCCTCGACTCCCCCACTGACTTACTTTTCCAATATATTTTTTAAAATTAAAAAATTCTTCAATTATTTGCAGCACATCAGAAAGCGAAACCTGCATACGTGAATCCAGAACCTTGGCAGCTTCGGTACCGCTCAAAAAGGGGAGCTTATGTAAAATAGGAAAATTATGTTCACTTACTCTCAGATAAGGATTAACACGTCATTGTGCCGATAAATGAGTTAACTCAGCTCCCACTATGAGTATGACAAGGTAAAAATGATTTCGGAACATAAGCTCGAGACGAGTTCGAATGTTCTCTCGGCAATGGTAAAAAAGTATCTTAAGATTAATTCTAAAGGATAAACATAGGTTATAGCGTAGACCTTTGACACAGAGGTGGAGAGGATACTAGGCTGTCTCTAATTGGTCAAAGTAATGATAAGCGGAAGGCAGTCGATAGTTCTTCTTTCTGACATCACAAAATTATAAATTTCATGAAATTTGAACTAAAGGTAGCCAAGGGCCAATTGATATGTACAACAATGGAGTAATCAATAGCTTAAGATATTCTGAGCAGGGACATGATGCGCAAGTGAATTCTCGAAAGAATAAACATGAAATATTTGAAATAACCATGAGAATAGTCGTTTTGGAATTGCAAGCATTCCGGTAATAAGCTTGACGAAAATAGTAGATGTTGCGCGTCGCCTTGCCTTAAGAAAAATAAATTAGAAAGTTAGATACAATTCAATTTACAGATTGAAGAAAAATATGAAACTTGTAAAAAAAATACTTAAATAAAAAAAATTGATGGTAACGAAATAACAACAAGTTTGTTATAATTTATTACCCCAGAAATTTTTCATTTGATTTTTTATATCCAAAAGTCATGCAATAGAAATTTTTCGACTATCGTCATTTTTTCTCTATACTGTTTTTGTATGCTAACCCACAATTTTCCCCCTAAGCTGATAAGGATTGGAAGGATTGGAGCATTTTCAATTCACCCTGACCATTATACTGATAAGAACTATTGTTGTATTCTAGCACGTTATTTCTTAAACATTCGTACTGTGTAAAAATAAGCGAAAACGGTTAGAGGAGACCTTCTTACAGTAGATAAATAACACACGGTATATAGTCATTGATTAAAAGAACAAATATTGTTGAAATAATTATTTATAATTTTAATTCATCAACACATATAGAAACCTAATTATTAATTAAATTAAATTAATTGTTTCACATACATTAGTTTCCAAAATTAGGCTTTTCTGATTTCAGTTGATCTAGTTTTTCACACACGTTTGAAATCCAGAATGAAAATGTATTAAATAATAAAACATGTCAACGTTGTTTTTGATTTTTAAAAAAAGAAAATAAATTTCCTAAAAACACCAACTATTTTTCTGTAATTCTTAGGAATAATAGGTACTGACTGATCGAAAAATGTATCGTAGGTATACTATATCAGTACCTAATATGCCTAAAAAAATTTTTCAAAAGTTGGGTGGGAGTTCTTGAGAAAATAGTTTTTCTTTTTTTCAAAACTACAAAATAACGTTGCCAAAACATTAGACAAAAAGATAAGGTAAGAAAAAAAGTAAAAAATAATTGTTTTCTCCTAAAAAGCAACAAAATAAAAACGGAAAATTTATTGTAAGTAGACTATACCAGTGCCTATTATTCCTAAACATGTGATAATCAAGGGAGGATTTGAAAAAAAAAAAATTTCCTTTTTTTTTATTCAAAATATAGTTGCTATTTTTCATCATTTCTAAATTTTGTTATGGATTCTGAAAGAGTGCAAAAAACTGGATAAACTTGAACAAGAATAACTCACATGTCTCATGAATTGCTGAAATCGCAAGGTTTTTAAAGTAAAGTTAGCAAAAAGCTCGTTACACCTTTACAATTCTAAAATATTTGTGAGAAATTAAAAAATGTCGCTATGTTCATTGAAAAATATATATATCTCCTCATTTCCCCAGTACAAAAAAATATTTCACAGGCAAGCTTATCTTGAGCATGTGACCTGCTGGCCTGCATTATTAGAAATGGAATCGACGATTTCTTAATGAGATACATGAATTGTCTACCAAGTAGTTGAATTTTCAACTTTAAAAGGAATAATTTCCACCCAAAACTGCAATAGTTTGATTTTTAGAACAAAAGGTTGATTTTTAATTGAAAAAACGTATTTTCAAAAAAAAGTTCAATTTTCATTTAAGGGGGAGGATCTAGCAAAATTAATTATAAAAAAAAAGATGAATTATCTACAATGCAGTTGATTTCTTACGCTAAGATATTGTTTTGAAGAAAAACTAAATAGTAGAATATCCAACCGAAAATATATAAATTTTTAAGAGGACAATTTTATTTTCTACCAAATAGTTCTTAACAGATAAATTTTCTACCAAATGAATGCATATTATACAAAAAAGGACCATTGTTGAAAAAAATTAATGCTCTAACAAAGAAAGCAACCTAAGAGACAAATCTTCAAAAACATTTTTTTTAACAATGCAGTTCTACTTTCAAGTGAACTGTTAAATTTTTGACACTAGATGAATTCCGAACCAAAAATATATTAGTTGACTTTTCAATCACTAAAAGTTAAATTTTCTCAATAGGTTCTGTGAATTCAGTTGGCATTTATAAGCGAGAAAATAGTAAAGGGGTAAAAGGGGGGTTTCTTCAAAACAGGAGAAAGAAGAATTCTTAGGAGAAGAAGGAAAAGAAGGGAATGGAGAAAAAATTATCAAGTCAGAAATATGAAAATGATTTTAAAGCTTATTAACTTTTAATTTGAAAGAACCATTCCTGGGCAACTCAAGTTTCGCAAAATTCGGGATATTTTTCGAATTCATCATCAGAAATCGTAATAAATGTTATCTCAGTTTGTAACGTTACTTCCGCTTTCAACTTACCTTCTACCTCTGTTACCAAACGTAGTTTTTGGCGTGACCCATTGCGCCCTAAGTTTGTAGGGTAGTTCATGGACAGACTCTAAAGAAATATTAATTGGAAGATAGAGCATTATTAGAGAGAATACGCTTAATAAAGCCCTTTAATCGAGAAATTTATTTCTCCAAATACAAGCGTGTAATATTCCAGGGACATGATATTGTTCTGATCCTGAAAGCCTTGCAGAAAATGATTTTGATCGTGATTCTGAGGTAATGCTGGAGCAAAATGAGGCACACTTGGAAGATTTATACCAAAAGATTGAAGAAAAAGTTCATCATTATGATTCTGTGTTGATGGTGAAAAGATTAATTTTTCAAACTGAAAATGTAACTATTCCATTTTTTGTTGAAAACTTATATTTTTTTAAATGAAAATTTAACTAGTTTTTTGAAAATTTGTGTTTTTAATATTAAAATTCATCTGTTTTAGAAGAAATTCCACCTTTCTTGAATAAAAATGCAACTATTTGGTTGAAAATTCACGTATATTGTTGAGGATTCAACTATTTTGTTGAAAATTCGTTTTTTTTTGGTTAAATTCAACTGGTTTTTATTTCAAATCAAAATAGTTTTTGGTTGATAGATCAAGTATTACAGGTTTCGTTGAGGATTCATCTTTTCGGTTTGAAAATTGAATTGATTTGCACAAAATTCGTCTTTTTGGCTTGATAAATCAACAATTTGGTAGAATATTAATTTTTTTGTTAAAAATTCTTATTTTTGGGTTCAACTATTTGCTGTTGGGTCGAAAATTCAACTGTTTTGTGGGAAATTCGTCTTTTTAGGTCCAAATTAATCTACTTTTTTGAAAATTCATCTTTTCGACTGTGGATTTAACTATTTTTTTACAAATTCGTCTTTTGTAGTTAATTTAAATTAGTACAAAATTCGTTTTTTTTTCGTTTAAAATTAATTTTTTAAACAGAAAATGTAACTATTCCAGTTTTGGTTGAAAAATATATTTTTTTTTGTGTGAAAATTCAACTATTTCGTTGAAAATGTATCTCTCTTGATTAAAAATTACATTCTTGGTGAAAATTCAACTCTTTTGTTAAGTCATCTTTTTTAGTCGAAAATTTAACTGTTTTGTGTGAAATTCGTCCTTTTGGATTGTAAATTCATACATTCATACATGAAATACGAAATATTAAATCTTTCGATGAGATCTCATCTTTTTTGTTTGAGAACTGAACTATGGTTAAAAATTCAATTATTTAAAGAAAATTAATTAATTTGTTGAAAATTCAACTATTTTTTTAAAGTCTTCTTTGTGGTCGGAAATTCTACTCACTATAGAACAACTCATTAGAAATGCGAAAAAACGCAGAATAAACATAAAATCCGTGTATATCCATCGATTTCGTTACTTTTTTTTTTGGTTTTTGGGGTGAAAGTTTTTCTGTCCAACATCGTATACAAGTAATTAGTTAAATACAATCCGAGAACCGAACGTTTAGAGGAATGTTAGAATGTTTTCCGAATATTAAGTATAGATTATTTCATTAAAACAATCAAAATGTCGTTATGAATTTTATTTTTTCGTTTATAAAAGTTGCGAACTTCAGTTATATAAAGTAAAACGATAAAAATACTTACACCTTTCTAGTAATCTTCTCGTCTCTTTTGGTGTAATAAATTTATTCCAGTCATGAGTTCCTGCTGGTACGATTTTGAGAAGATATTCCGCTGTAATTACTCCTCCTAGCCAGGATGGAATTGTCTTGTTTATTGTTGTTATAAATATGGAGCCACCAGGTTTCACTAGATCCGTACAATACTGAAAATTTTAATCAGAATTCATTTATTAAAGCATTTGAGTGATTGGGAATTTTTTTCAAAGATTCAGACCTCGGACTCATGCCACTAAATCGAAATTTAAGAAGATTTTAAAAAGTTTCAAGGGATTTATAAAAGTTTCACGAGATTTTAGCAGATTCCTAGGTGTTCTAAAGGATTTTAACTGATATTAACAACATTTTTGAAGAAATTTGAAGAGATATTACAAATTTCCAGATAATTTAAAGGAATTTAAATGAATTTCACAGGATTTGAAAGATTTTAGGCTATTTGTCAAGATTTCATGATATTTTATAAATTTCCAGGGATTTTAAAAGAATATCAAAGATATCAAACGATTTCAAGGGATTTTACGGAATCTCAAAGTATTTCGAGAGAATTTTAGGGATTGAATAATTTTTTTGTGATGCAAACCGACCCAATAATCCGAAAATCCAAGCGAGCCCGAAAAGCCGAACCGGCCCGGAAGTTCTATTTCAAAAATTTCAAAAATTACTTAAAATTTTTGGTAATTTATGATAAGTTACCATAAATGACAACCTTAAGTTACCGGAAATTTTAGACAATTTTCTACTTTAATTTTCGGGTTGGTTCGGGTTTTTGAGTCGGGTTGAAAACCCTACTCGGCCTGACGCGAAAAAATCCTGGCCCGTTGGGTTCGGGCTTTTTAAAATTTTGAATATTTCTATTCGACGTAAATATTAAATAAAATGGAATTAAATTTCAAGGGACTTCTAATTATTTCTACGGATTTAATGGAATTTCACGAGAGTTTAGGGATTTTAAAAATTTCAAAGGATTTTGAAGAATATAGCGTATTTTCAAACATTCCGAGAAATCTATTGAAATTTCAAGGAATTTCGTAGAATGATACAAAATTTCAGAGGAACTGTGAGTGATTTCAGAAGATTTCAAGAATTTTTTACACTATTTACAAAATTTTAAGGGATTTTATGAAAACTCAAGGATTTTTAATAGATTTTAATGGATTCCAAAGAATTTCAAAGATTTTAAGGGATTTCAAAGAATTTCGTAGAATTATAGAAAATTTCAAGAGATTTAAAAATTTCTAAGGAACTGTAAATGATTTCAGAAGAATTCAAGAATTTTTTACGCTATTTACAAAATTTTAAGGGATTTGATCAAAATGCAAGGATTTTTAATAAAATTCAGTGGATTTTAAGGGATTTCAAAGAATTTCGTAGCATTATAGACAATTTTAAGAGATTTAAAAATTTCTAAGAAACTGCAAAAGATTTCTGAAGTTTTCAAGAATTTTTTACGCTGTTCACAAACTTTTAAGGGATTTTATCAAAAGTCAATGATTTTTAAGAGATTTCAGTGGATTTTATGGAATTTCGAAGATTTTAAGGTATTTCAAAGAATTTCGTAGTCATAGAAAATTTCAAGAGATTTAAAAATTTCTAAGGAACTGCAAATTATTTCAGAAGATTTCAAGAATTTTTTACGCTATTTACCAAATTTTAAGGGATTTGATCAAAATTTAAGGATTTTTATTAGATTTCAGTGGATTTTAAGGGATTTCAAAGAATTTCGTAGAATTATAGACAATTTCAAGAGATTTACTAATTTCTAAGGAATTGAAAATTATTTCAGAAGATTCCAAGAATTGTTTACACTGATCCTGTTAGCAAAATTTAACAAAAGAACATAAGTACCGAATAAGACCGGTTAGAAACCAATTTAAAATAAGAATCGTATTAGAAACCAGTTAGGACCTTGAGGGTGCTCGAAAGAGTGTCCCCAGACCAATGACCAAAATTCGAGACTTCCTTCTGTAGGGGCGGGTTCTTCGTATTTGTCGCAGCCAACCCATCGGCTGAAGCTTGGCAAAATAATACAGTGGCCGAGACAAGGCCCTGGGAAGGAGCAGACCTAAAAGTAGGGGGCGTTGAGTTACTCCAAAAGATGGTGTGGGCTACGGCGTGGTTCCCAGGTAAGCTGGACGACCCGTCTGTGGTCCTTCGGTGATTGGAGGGATTCATGCTTTTACTATGGACAGCGCTCTGACGAATCGTCACGCACGATCGGCCTCAGGAAGAAGACACAGCGGAAGGTACCAAGCAGCTTCTAGTTGTAAAAATTCCTGAGTCCCAGACGAGGGCTCTTGCGGTCCTCAACAACAGACCCTTCTACCACCTTGGACAGGTCATCTTTAGGGTTGCCGGCCAGGGATAGGGGGAGCCTGTCGGGGCACAAAGACCGGGAGCAGACTTAAAATGACTGTTCCTGGCCTAAACATGACCCAAATTAACTTGCATCATAGCAAAGGCGTCTCTGCGGTTCTACAGAGGGGCATGGCCTTGGTTATTTCACCATACAATAAGGGTAGGCCAATCCCATGACCAGCTTCGCTATTCCTTTTTGATATGAGGCTACCACCATCAGGTCTCTAGAACATAGCTTTAACAGCGGGACAACGTTGAGTCCCTTCTCCAGTATGCAGGCCCTTGGTTTGACCGCCTTGGGGTCCCTGTAACAAAAACCAGCCCCCTAATCCCCTTCTGGTATGTCGAACTAACTAAGGCCATACTCTCTGTAGAACTGCAGAGGCGCCTTTCCTGTGATGCAAGTTAATTTGGGTAATGTTTAGGTTAGGAGCAGTCATTTTAGGTCTGCTCCCATTCTTTCTCTGTCCCCACAGGCTCCTCCTATTTCTGGCCGGTAACCCTAAAGTTGACCTGTCCAAGGTGGTAGAAGGGCCTGTTGTTGAGGACCGCAGGAGCCCTCGTCTGGGACTCAGGAATTTGTACAACTAGAAGTTGATTGGTACCTTCCGCTGTGTCTTCTTCCTGAGGCCGATCGTGCAACCTACTTTTTTTTGTGGGGCTATCTAGCGTTTGCATCTAAAGCAATTCCAAAAAGTGAACTGCATCGTGCAATCATAGACAAAGAGGCAGGTGCTATTGTATTTAGATTTAAGAAAAGTTATCAATGTGGTTCTGGAGTCAAAATAACTATACATTTTAGAAATGTTTCTCAAGAAACATTAAAAGATGAAGATTTATGCAGATTAATGAGATTTATACAACAAGGTTGGCCACGTGATACTCAGCAATTGACAAATGTCGAAAAAAAGTTTAATTTGAAGAACCTACAATCAACCGTTGAGAAAGGTTGTATCCTTTGGGGAAACAAAGTAATTATTCCAAAGATCCTTCACACACAAGTTTTGTCAGATTTACATGCATTACATATGGATATTGTAAAAACGACATTGTCCTGCTATCCGGGTATACCCGGCTCGTATCCAGAGCTTCTCTGTCCGGATCTATTCGGAACCAGTCTGGGAGTATTTGCATCGATACTGAGACGGAGTCCGATAAAGTATGTTTCGTCGGGTTTATAGGGGACCTATGCGCAGTGGCGGATTTAGGTATTTTCCGCCCCTAGGCTAACAGAAATTTGCCGCCCTTAGGCTAACAGAAATCAGCTACTCAATTCTAAGTCAACAGTAATCTCGAATATTGCCTCTCATGTAGCGCTTTTATTTGTTTTTTTTTTTGTTTGCCGCGGAGACAAAAGTGAGAAAGACGAACATTATGCGCAGTCAAATTAAAATTCATCACATGAATTATGTAATGTTTTGAAGAAATCAATAAATTATATAAGTGGGTTGAATAAAAAATTAATATTTTCAATCAATCTTCATGACAATTTTTTCCATCACGCTCTTGCTACATCTTTGTAGAGAAAATCTGAAACTTTTGAAAATTATTATAAGAATTTTTTTTACTTGAATTTTCAAAAAAATTATTTGTAGAGCTGCTTTTGTTTTTACTTCCAGACTTTTATTAAATAATATTACTAAAACTAGAATCATTAAATTTTTTTATGCTAGAAATACTTATTAATTAATATTAATTTGATGAAACATTTTTTAAATATTATATTATAATTTAAATTATTAACATTTAACTTTATATATTTAAATTAAGCCTTCTTAAATCCACCTATTCATTGAAAGTGTAAAACAAAAAGATAATAACAAATATTCCTCAGTTAGCCCTGGATTTTCAGCGAAACAGCTTGGCTGAAATTTCATCGACAAGATCCAAACAGTTAGATTGCTGAATTGGCTAGGGCGTGCGGTAGATTTAGGTTTAGACTCTGGCTTAGGTAGGGTTCGAATCCCCGGCGGGTGTTATTTTTCAAAGCGTTTGAGCGTGCGATTATGTTTGTAAGTGACTATACGTGCAATTATGTAATTTCAACAATAAATTAAGTGCAGTGATAATATATGAAACAATTATTTTTTAAATGTATCATTAAATTACATTATCTGTTTGGAGCTGCTGTACCGAATGGAATTCGGAGAGGACCGGATATGGCCCGGATTAATCTTTTTCAACGTCCCGTCTAAGTCCCAGATAGGCCCGGATGCAACAAATTTTGTATCGAAGAGATCCCGACTAAGACCGTATAAAACCTAGATAAATATTTCCCAGCGTCCCGTATAAGTCTTTGATAGGCCCGCATAGCGAAATGGTGTATCGACTACACACCGCCTAAGATCGGATAAGATCCGGATAAATATTTCCTGGTGTCCCATATAAGTAACGGATGTGTGCGGATAGGGAAATTATGTGCCCTATACTTCCCTGATAGAACTGGATAAGACCCGGATAAATATTTGCAAGTGTCCTATATTAGTCCCGGAAACAACACGGTTACAAACCCGGAAGTTTCCAGGATGAGTCCGGATAGATTCCGCTTCTATCCGGGTTTTATCCGACATTATATATATATATATGTATCGTTGCAATTGAATCTTGTTAATTTTATCAGAATTATTATATGTGAAATTGTTGATATACATATATATATATATAGATGTGTGGAAAAATATCAAATTTACAAAGTGCCAAAATTGATAGACGTATTCTTTTTGATACGCCAACCCTGTTGTCTTGCTTAAATAAGGTTTCTAGGGCAACAACTCTCGGTCCGAGAGCAGGGCAGCTTACCCACAAAAATAAATATAAAAAGAAGACGAGTTCTCGACTTCTTTCAGTTTTGGGATAGCCTCCCCCAGCGTTCAATAATATTAGAATGTTCTTTCTCTTTCAAAATTAAATCCACGGAATATTTAGGCAGCACTTTTTATTTTCAGGAGATATTTGAAATTAGGAAACAAATATGTTTTTATCAAACGTGACAATAAATCCATTTTTTTTGTTTAGAAAAAAATTCTATTTGAAGGTGCTGCAAGCCTCACGAAGTTTAACACGTATTTCCCATAAGAAAAAAAGACGTTTCTGTAAGTTTTATTGAAATTCCTCAATATTATCTCAGTCGAGTTGGAACTCAACATTTCTCTTCTTAATTAGCCATAGAATATGAATAAAATATCACTTTTCAAATATGAACAACATAAGTGTGTTTTATAGGGTTCCAAAACAACCCTGTAAGTGAAAAAATGGGATTCGTATTCAGTGTCCGAAAATCTATCGAAAACACATAGCCACTTCCCATTAGCAGAGCGAAAGTTAAAATTTCCAAACCAGTGTAATTAATTCAAGTTAACAAAAATAATTGTTCTAACAATTCATTATCATTGTTAATCATATTCTCTTTGCTTGATAGTAGAATGTTGCAGTTTTATCTGAAATTTTCAACTGTTTGTCTATTTAGCATTAGGCGTGACTTAATACTTAATTAGATTCACCAAAAATAATTATTTGAACAAATTATTGTTGTTTATGACAATCTTTATCTATATCAATGCCTGATAGTTGCGGGGTTTTCGGCAATTTATACCTTTCTGTCCTTTTTTCACTCAGTGAGGTAATAATCAATGAAAGTTAACAAGAAGGTTGTTTAAACAATTTAATATTGTTTATAATTGTCTTTTCTGAGATAAGTGCTAGAAAGTTTTTTTTTTTTTAAATCTTGAACATTGCTTCGCTTTCTTGGTTATTAACAAATAATAAGTCAACCTCAACCAAAATTATTTTTTAAATAGTATTACTGTTTTAAGTTAATTATTTTCGCTCTTTTCCAAATGCTTAAAAAAATAATTTAAAGAAAAAAAGCTAACTTACACAAGAGGCGAAAACAGAGAATTGAATAATTAGGATTCGGTAGAAGGACTAGGTCTTTAAATGACTTGTAAACGTTTTGTTTTGGATTACTACAAGAAGTTTATTGCAAAGCGTTAAAGAAAACTTGGAATTGCAAATATTCTAATATCAGCCATTCCCCTTCACTCCTGCCCTGGAGAAAACACGTCTCGTAGATGAAAAAATATATATATATTAATAGCAACCGCGGAAAGCAGGCACCTTCTGATAGATGATCACGATTTCAGGACAAGAAGGAACATTAACATGCAAGTTCCTCCTAAGCCCCAAGATCTGGCTGAAATGGATGCCTCCCTCCTTGGAGAAATCTCGCAAGAGTCCGACCTCTGGACCATCAATTGCTCAGTTATGATTATATTTACATATAGTTTATTCGGAGGAGGAGAAGCTTGCAAGATAAGGATATAAGTAGTAATGAAGCCGAGGAACCAACCTAAACTATTGTGCACATTTTTTTCTCACAGAAATCGTATTTCGAACAAACAAAAATTGTTTGCGTACAAAATTTAAAAACGGCCATCATAACCATGTTTTTTCTTGAAATATAATCAAAAGTTTCGGAAAAGCTTGAATATTAATTATTAATAATTAAAAATTAAAATGTATTTAATATGTTTCACAAACTTTGGTGAATTTTTCTACTAAACTGTCGGTAAAATTCTCCAAAATGTAGGCATTATTACACAACAGCGTAGGGAATTTTCCCCATCAAATTTTCGAGAAAATTAGCCACTTTTTGGGTAATATTCCACAAGAATGTTCCCAAGAATGTTCACAAGAAAATTCCCCAAAATATGGGCATTATTACACAACAAAGTGGGTAATTTTCCCTACCAAATGTTGGGAAAAATGCACAACTTTTTGGGTAATATTTCACACGAATGCTTGGAAAATTTTTCCTAATAAACTTCCGGGAAAATTCGAGAAAATGTGTGGAAATTATCGTCAGCACAATTTTGGGCCAAATTCCCCAAGAAATATTTTACAGTGTGATAGACAATCATGAACGTGCAGAAATCTCGAGTACATTTGAAAAAATTTTTCAGTTCTTTTTAATGCACTCTATATCCATTTGAATGGCACTTTCTCGAAACGACGTTTTTCACCGCTTGTTAAAAAAATCTCCGAAACTACCGAATCGATTGTTCTGAAATTTTTTCCATATTCTATACATATACATCAACCGGTGGTAGTAGATTTTTTCATTTACATGCAAAAAATGGCGGCAATTCCAGAAAAAAAAAATCTCTTTTTTTGGCTTATTTTTTGCAAAAAAATAATAGTAAAAATAAAATTTTGTATATAAGTCTGCTAACACCGGTTGTTGCATATGTATAGAATATGTCGTGAAAATTTCAGCCCAATCAATTCGGTAGTTTCGAAGATTCTTTTCAACAAGCGGTAAAAAACGTGATTTCGGGAAAGTGCCATTCAAATGTATATAGAGCGCATAAAATAAAGTGAAACAAATTTTTTTATATTTATTTTAAAAGTATAATTATTAGGTACAATGAACCCTACATGAATATCTTTTTAAATCTTAAAATTTTTTTTTTACAAAAATAGCATTTTTTCGCGTGTTCTAAAGTAGAATCCTGCCTTAAGCGTGCAGAGATTGAACAGAATGCGAGGTCAGGTTGAGGTGCGGGCACAGTCATAAAATAAGCCTCATGAAATAATTTCCATTTGTATAGATATACAGGATGGGCCATTTTAATCTATAGTGGATAATATCTCAGATGCTTGTGCAGATAGGAAAAAATGTTTCAGACAAAAGTTGGAGGGGATAATGGGGGACATCTAAAGACGAATGCATCAACTCAGCACAAAGATAGGCTGGGCAAGGCAGTACGCGTCCCGCATTCAGTGTGTCATTGACTACGTAACCTCTGGCAGGACTATCACTGCCAGGGTTCGACAGTTCGCGCGCGAACTGCGGATCTGTCATCACACGCTCAACAAGTCAAAGCTACTCACCATCAAGCAGCACATTTTTGACAGAATACGAGTACTATCTAACGCTAGGAGAAGTCTAGAGCGGAGAGAGGGGTGGGTCAGAGAAAATTAACAGTTTTTGTCTGACACTTTTCGACTCTTCCAGGACCCTCCACCTACTGTCGTCCACCCGCCCAAACCAGAGGCGGTCGAGGCTTTTTGGAGAGAATTGTACGAAGTCCAGCATCCACTGAAATGAAGCTCAAAGAATGTAAATAGGTCCAAGGAGCTGTGCAGTGCCCTCATAACACCTGAGGAGAAATGCCAACCCATCACTACCGAGGATCTGGCCCGCATTTTCACCTCATGTTTAAAGTCGGAAGAGCCTATTTCGGAGTGGATGGTGGAAGGGTGCACAGTGCTTCTGCCGAAAACGGGCAACTTAGCTGACCCTAAGAATTACAGGCCAATAACTTGTCTGAACACACAGTATAAGATCTTCACAGCTTTTCTAAATAATAGGATTGTTCGGACAACTGGACCTGTGTGGTGAGAGATGTATGAACACCGCGGCTCAAGGAAAGGCTTATCATCAGTCTGTTGGAAAGCTTATAGGTTCATCTACACATAGTGAGGTGCATAGAGAGATTAATGCCGCTTTGGAAAACCGGAGTTACTATCTCATCTGGAAAACATCGTGTGATCACTAATATTGTCACCTTTCAGAGAGCGTTGTGTCAGGGCGACACCATGAGACCTATCCTCTTTTGCCTCACATTATTGCCACTATCTCTCGCACTCCGCCATTCCGAAAGGTGCCTCTGCAGCTAACCTGGAAATCGAAAGCATAAGGTCACTTATGTGATTTACTTGGACGATCTTAAGATATATGTTATGCTAAAAATCAAGAGAAACTACATCTAGCTCTAGACATTGTCAAAGAGTACACTCAAGAGATTGAAATGGAGTTCGGGTTAGAAAAATGCGCCAAGGTTTATTTGAAGAAAGGGAAACTTAATGGCGTCCCGGAAGACCCTGAGCTCGTCGACAGAAGCGCTATACGATACCTTGGCGCTGGAGAGACCTATACATACCTGGGCGTGCCACAGAGCCGCATTCAGGACGTGACATCTATTAAGGATACTCTTCGATGCAGATACAAACGTCTCATCCAACGGATATGGTCTTCCGAACTATCGGCGAGAAACAAAGTATTTCCATCAATCATGCTTGCCGTTATGCAAATGAACAGAAGCATGCGCCTTAAATCTTCTGTTCCGCGACTTTACATCTCATTCCGTGAAGACTGTCGAAAAATAATGAATCTTGAATGTCTTTCCAACAGGATTATTCTGATCACAGCACATATAGCCGCAAATGGACAAAACCCTCTTCCTAAAATGTACTTTGATGAACAAAATGCATCAAATCTTATCCATCTCGAGTACTCACTCCTGAAGGCCCGGATTAAGTAAGGCCAGCAGTGAAAACTTCCCCGAACAGTTCCTCTACAAGAGGATGCACGGCATCTTCCACAGAAATATGGAGGATCAGTCGATGTCGCATGAGCTAACGTTCGCTTTCTTTAAATCACTCTAGCATAGCGTCTGCACATTTTAATTTAAGACATTCCGGATGATAGCTACAGAGCAAGTCATACACACTCCGAGTATGTAGGACACATAATATCTAGTTGTCCAACTCATGCGGGAATGACCTACATACAAAGGCACAATACGGCACTGAGAGAGCTTTATTACCATCTCCGTGAAGTGCAGCATATACTGGAACTTCATATTCTCGACAATTGTTTCTGTTGTGCACTCGAGGCCTTATGGTTCTCCATGACTTCACGAAACGAACCATGTTCGTGATCGAATTTTTGGCACCAGCTGACAAAAACGTCATAGCCAAGTAGAATGCAAAGAAAGAGAGGTATAGGGACCTTGTAAGGGAGTTGTGCCGGTTATGCTCGCAATATTCTGTTACACTTATTGTCGCGATCATCAGCGCTTTTGGAGGTGCCAATTTTTCACCGGTTAATAGCCTGAAAAGCGTCCCTGCGTTTCAGCAAAATGCTGGGACACTAGCGGGAAAATGTAGAAGGCGGTCGTCCGTGGGTCGCTCCGTGTCCGCAGGGTGCACGAGACTTTTGCTGGATCATCGTATTGAATTTGTCGCAGACTGTAACTACCTATCTCATGCTCGTAAGACGTAGTTACAGTTGAAATTTTACCGCGATTTCGCTGAGAGCAGGTGCAATTTTTCAGATTAGCACCCGCTCCCGGCGAAATCCCGCGTTTGTCCTTATAACAAACTTTTAATTATATATAGTTTAAAGTTTGCATAAGGAAAACCGCGGGATTTGCCAGAAGCGGGTGCTAATCTGACCCGCGGCAAGGTATCATATTGAGTTTCTGTCGCCGAGCTCAGTGTCTTCAGGGATGCCATCAAGTTTTTCTCGTTTCAAATAAACCTTGGCGCATTTTTCTCACTCCAACTCCATTCCAATCTCCTGAGAGTATTTCTCGATTATTCTTATAGATAGTTTTAATTGCTCTTTGTTTTTAGCATAGATCTCAGTGTCATCTATGTGAAATACATGAGTGACCTTATGCTTTCGATTTCCAGGTTTGCCGCATAAGTACCCGTCGGAATGGCGAAGTGTGAGAGATAGTGGCAAAAATGTGAGGCAAAAGAGGTGCGGGCTTATGTTGTCGCCCTGAAAGACACCTCTCTGTAATGTGACGCTGTTAGTTGTCACACGATGTTTATCTAGATAGTAAATCTGGTTTTCCGAAGCAACATAAATCTCTCTATGCACTGCACGATGTGTGGATGAACCTTTAAGCTTTCCAGCAGACAGATGATAACTCTATAAGAGGTTGAATCGAAAGCTTTCCGGTAATTAATCCAGGCCATCGATAGGTTGCGCTGGTAGGATGCTGCGTCTTTGCAGACACATCTATCGATGAGCAGGTTCTCCCGACATCCTGCTAATTTACGTGATTGAATTCTCGGCACCAGCCGATGGCAATATCACGGCAAAGGAGGAAGAAAAACGGGCGAAATATCAGGCACTTCTTTTCGAGCTAAGCAGGCTATACCGAGCCTACAAAGTCCATCTTGTAGTTCTCAAAATCGGCTGTCTTGGAGGTATGAAAGCTTCACTTCTTAGTCAACTCAATAAGATTCCGGCTTGCCAGCGTCAGGCTCATTTCATCGCGTGCCGGATGCAAAAGGCTGTTCTTCTGGGATTACCTTATCTGGTCCGACAACACTGTTTCTCATAGCATTCTGCAGAAGTGGACTACGTACACGTCCCGGTTGCGTCGGGATTGGTTGCTTTGAGAAACCATGATCGTAGCTTTCGGCGCCTAAAACTTCTCTCATAATAATCCTCGGATATATGAGGCGCGACCTGTAAATAATTTTTCAGTGCATTGTCAGATTCAGTGCAGTGATTTCATAAATCGATACTTCTTTTATCCTCAGCATACTTTCTGGCAGTTTATCTGAGAGTCGCAGACAAAAGACTGCCAAAACAGCTTTTTGCAATTGTCTGATTTGAACACGACATTAGAAGAGGAGGTGATTGTGAGAGGTTAGTGTGCCTTATAGTTTGCAGTGTCTATTTAGTGGAATATTATGTGTTAAAAAGTCGTTTCATGCCAAAAAATTTTCCAGTTGCTTCTCAACCACGAAGTGAGCGCCAAGATTTTGTAGTAGACTCGTGTCTGAAAGGGGAAAAACAAAATGGAGCCTGAGCAGAGCCGAAAACTCATCTCTATCATGGACCAAGCATAAACCATGTTGACGGAGGAAAGAAAAATCAATCAAATCAACAAGTGGACCAAATTCGTTACGCAAAATATAAGAATATTAAATAACATGTTAAAGTATTTGGAATTGTCTGTAGGTCAAAAAGTGCAAATTCAATCGACGATAGGCATTTTAAAAGCGTTGAAAACTAAATTAAAAGTAATGAGAAAAAAGGGAAAAGGTATTGAAAATTCGAGAAAAACTCCAAATAAAATAAAGTGGGAAATTTTAGAATCGGCGTTCAAGGGTAGGATAAGAACTGGATGTGTAGAAATTTAAGACATAAGGACCTTAAACATTTTCTAGAGGACACAACGTAAATGGTCGTTAGAAGAATAAAAAGTATTTTGAAAAAATATGGCGGTTTGAAAGTGAACGTTTCTATTGCGGGGAAATTTAAATCCATAGTAAACGGTGAAATGGTAGAAAAGATTAAATACATAAACACTGAAAATAATAGAATCCTCCCATCAACTTACATCAGTGCGTGGTATGATGAAAATGTGTTGAATCAAATTTTAGTAAAAGTAGAAAAATTTCAGGAAACGGATTCGGGGTGGACATTGAGTGAAATTATAAACCTCATAGTAAATTTTAATAAATATTTGCCGATAAATTCAGATATATCAGCATTCATTGATTTACCAAAATACGTAAAGGATAAAAAAGCTGTTATAAATGTTCAGTATCATGATGTTTATTGCATTCTGTGGTCGGTAATGGCCGCTATTTATCCAGCGAAAGATCATGAATCTCGCGTCGCTTCCTACCCTCGTTTAAATTCAGAACTCAAGCATGATGAAATCTCGTTTTCTATAAGTCTTGAAGATATTCCGAAATTTTATAAAATAAATGAGTTGTGCATAAATGTTTATGGCGTAGAAGATGATAACAAGTATAAGAAAGGTGAAATTGTACCACTGTATCTAAGCAAAGAAAAGTTCAGGCGTCCTACAATACACCTTTTAATGATCAAAAACACAAATCTTAACTCTGACTGTTCCAATGAAAAGAAATCAAATGAAAGTAATCCAATATATCACTTCGCTTTGATTAAAAACTGATCCCGATTAGTAAAATGTCAGTTTACGCAAGCACATTTTCGTACTTACTTTTGTGACAGGTGCCTATGCCGCTTCAAATTGGAAAAATCCTTACAGAATCACATATTAGATTGTGAAAATGCGAAGCAATGTAGAATGATATTACCCAATGAAGAAGAAAGATTTTTAAAGTTCAAAAATTACAGGTTCAAAGAGAAAGTTCCATTCTCTGTTCATGCTGACATTGAGTGTCTATTAATGGAATTCGCTGAAAATCCTTTGAATATAGGGCCGTATCAAAAGCATGTTCCATACAGTGTTGCATTTTATTTACTTTGCAGCTTTGATGACTCTCGCTCAAGATTTCAAATTTATCGTGGGAAAGATTATATAAAGTGGTTTGTGAATGAATTAAAAGAAATTGCGCAAAATATTGATTCTCAATTAACGTGCATTGTACCAATGAAGAAACTGACTCCAGAGCAAGAAGCAGAGTTGAGGTCTGCTCAAAACTGTCACATCTGCGAAAAACCATTTGAGCAAGATGACATAAGACATCATTGACCATTGCCACTTCACGGGCAAGTTTCGTGGTGCAAGTCATCAGGCTGTAATGCGAATTACAAAGACGCATACATTGTGCCGGTAGTTTTCCACAATTTGTCGTGATATGATTCCTACTTTTTCATCAAAGCATTAGCTAAGCAGTTTGAGGGCGAGGTTAAATTGTAGCGTGTCAACAAAGAGAAATACCTCTCGTTTACTTAATACGTTGCTGGCAGAAAAATAAATCTTCGGTTTATAGATTCGTTTCGTTTCATGTCGAGTAGCCTTGAAAAATTATCTTCTTATCTGGGGAACGATAGTAAAAAGATTACTCTCGAGCATTGCAATAATCCCGAAGAATTTCAGATATTAGCCAGAAAACGAGTATTTCCGTATGACTATATTAATGATTGGGAAAAATTAAATGATCAACAGTGACCACCTGAAAGCGCATTTTATTCCAAATTAAATAATGATGAAATTTCCGATGAAGATTACCAACATGCGTGCAATGTTTGGGAAACGTTCAATATAAAAACTTAGGGAGACTACTCTGATTTTTACTTGAAAACCGACGTTTTACTTTTGGCCGATATTTTTGAAAATTTCAGAGGAAATTGTTTTTCAACCTGTAATCTCGATACCTTGCATTACTATACAGCTCCGGGACTTGCTTTTGATGCGATGCTCAAATTAATCGGAATTGAACTTGAATTATTATACATTGGGGCTTCAGGTAACTAAGAAAAGTAGTTGGATTTTCTAAGAAAATAGCAGTTAAAATAACAAAATAATTGGTTAAATTAACTAAGAAAATTAACTAAATCAACTTTTAACCTTAATTAATTGAGCTACTTCCTTACAATTCACTTAATAACACAAATTACATTGGGGCTTTAAGGAACTAAGAAAAGTAGTTGGATTTACTACCTAAATCTTACTTGTTCCAATTCTCATTAAGTTCAGTAAAATCAACCACAAATATTAGCTACAACGACTGTTTTTCTTACTTCACTGAACCATATCTCACATAATTAGTTTGACTAAAAAAGTGCCATTGGGGCCTTAGGGAACTAAGAAACTTAGTTGAAAAGTAGTCAAATCTACTAAGAATTTTTTTCAGTGTAAAAGTAATTCAAGCTGCGAAAGGTGTTCAACATCAAGTTTTCCGGCATATCAATTTCAATTATAGTTATCAGACACTTGAAACACAAATTTTTAGTAATGCGTCTTATGACATACAATATTTTTGTACGCAATTGGGTACCTCCATGATAAAAAACACAATGAAACTGTCTAATTCACGATACTTCGGTGTTTCATCAAATGTAAATGCTGTGTAGGCAGAAATTTTAGGTCTCTCACATCGTGCACGTTCATATAAAAAAATGGTTAAAGATGGATGCTTGTATGCATCTTCCACGAAAGATAACAAACGCTCAGATAACTCGTTTGCTTAATTAAAGAATGGCTCGTACGTTCAACTAAGAGAATATTGTATGGATTCAGAATCTAGAAAAGAGTTTGTAATATGTCAAAAGTTGCGAACACGAGCCGCTTTTTTTACTAATAGGCATGAAAAGCTGAGAAAAGTTACATATAAAAATACTGTTGAAGCTGTCATACCAACGACAGATCTACATGTAGTATGTTTTCACATACTCTGTAAAAAATAATAGTAATTTTCCCATACGAAACTATGGCATTTTTCCCACACTTTTGAATATCCCATACAAGCATAGAAATTATCCATTTTTCACTGGTAAATTTACTATGCCCGTCGAGAATCCTATATACTGATATAGGAAAACTCCAGTCATGTATGGAATTTTGATGCGCGGCTGCAGAATGCGCAGCTGAGTGAAGCGCGCATATACTGTAACCGTGGTGAAGGGAGGAGAAGGAGCAGAGTATAATACAATCAGGGCGTCAAGCGTATGATTCATAGTAGTTTGAGTGCTTGTGAGTGCAATCAGTGTTAGTGACATTAGACATTTTTTACCAAAAGAAGAAGGAAGAAATAGGAGAGGGAAATACTTGGAAGTGTGAAAATACGCGGAATTCAACAAATAAGTGGTAAGTTGATTTTTTATATAACTGTTTAGTACATAAGTTGTAGCAAGCGTCGCTGCAACGTAAATGTTATATTTATGTAACCTTTGCGTCATTTGTGTCGCGTAGGTGGGGCAGACTTTTTAAAACAATATTAAAATTTCTTGGGTTTGTCTGTTTGTTTCTTTTTCATAGAGAAAGCTTTGCAAGTGAAAAATATATATTTCTCTCAGTCCCCCACACGTCGATGCAATGCATTCATGTAACTTCTAGCATCTTTTCCGCTTACCGAGCGACCATTTTCGTTTTCGCGTGCCGGATTACGAGGTGTCTAAACGTTCGTCTAGAATTTAGATTGACGCTAAATTTCGTATATACGTCCGGCTAGACGGACAAAATACCTCAAACAGAAGTATTTTTTTCGCAAAAGCAAATTGATAAACTGTTTGTTTGGTTTTAGCTGAAGAAACTTTAGTTTCGATATATTCAACTTTTTCTAAAATGTGAGCATATGACTACATTTCGAATCTGAACATCGATAAAGAGAGACAGAGATTCTCTTACATATTTTTTAGAAAGGGGTTCTTAAATTATTGCAAAAAATTTCGACTGACTGTCTTGATGAAGAGAGCGTATGGACTCTCGAAACGCCGACTAATGCAGGGTGTGTACCCTACTTGGGAAACCTGGAAAATTTTAAATTGAATAAGAATGATTCTTCATTTGTAAAAAAAAGCTTTATATTACTGTATTCACCTTTTCTATTTTTAGTTGAACATTGATCGCTTTTAGTCCAAAATTCAAGCGTCTGGTTGAAAATTCACGTGTTTTGTTGAAAATTCTATCTTCTCGGTAGAAAATTAATCTTCCTGGTTGAAAATTGATCTTTTCGCTTGAAAATTCAACAGTTTGTTTGCGAATTTTTCCTCTCTCTTGACTGAAAAATCTTTCTTAATGAAAAATTCAACTCTTCTTGAAAAATCATCTTTTTTGGTTAAATTCAACTGTTTTATATGAAATGTTTTACATCTTTTTTGGGTGATATATCAATTACTACATTTCTCGTTCAGAATCTATCTTTTTTGGAATGAAAATTTAATTACTGTGTTGAAAGTTAAACGCATTTGTTGAAAATGATTTTTTTGTCGTCGAAGATTCCAAATTTTAATTGGAAATTCATTTCTTTGGTCGAAAAATGAGATATTTGGCGCAAATTCGTCTTTTTTGACGTAAGATTAATTTGATTTGAACTGAAAATGTAACATTAATTTTTTTAACTAAAAGTTGAACTATTCAATTTTGGATGGAAAAATTATTCTTTTTATTTAAAAATGCATCCTTTTTGTATGAAATGCAACTATTCCAGTTCAAGATTCATCATTTCACTTAAACATTCATCACTTTGTTGGAAAATTTAAATATTTGTTTGAAAATTAATTTTTTGTATTGAAAGTTATTTTTTTTTCAACTGAAAATGTTACTATTCGAATGGGATATTTCACAATTTTAATTGAAAATTCATCACTTTAGTTGAAAATTTGTTTTTATTTTTAATGGAAAATTCATTTTTTCACCTGAAAATTTAACTATTCCATTTTTGGACAATTTAATTACTTGGTTGTAATTTAAACTCTTTTTTTAAAAATTATTACTTTTTAGTGAAACTATCGTTATTTTAATTGAAAATTCATCTCTTTGGTTGAACAATGAGTTGTTTTGTTGAAAATTCTTTTCTTCTGTGACTGAAAATTACTTTTTTTGTTAAACTGAAAAACTATTATTATATATATTATATATAAAAGAATTAAAATGGTTAAATAATAGCGATGTTATAAGCAAAATCGCCTTTGCCCCACCGGTCGGCGCTGCCCCTCCTTACCCTATGTAGGTTCTTATTAGGTCCTAATTAGATACACAAGGGTGTTTAACAGGTGGCCCACCGCTGCTTATTTTAATCATGAATGCCATGACCACCTAATGCAAAGCGTTATCATTTTCTCTGAATATTGCATGACATGTATTGAAATTAGGGAGTATCAATGCAGATTCCCCCAAGTTCTACTGAAAACGTCGATTAGATGGGCGTTCTTGGGTTCTTCATGCTAAATAAGTTTCACTGTTCTACATTTTCTTTTATATGTAATTTTGAAGCTTTTCACTTGACGATCTGATACGTAATCACCGTTAAATCTATGAAAAAATTTAATCTCTCAAAACCTTTTTTATTTTTTTTTGTACTATTCAAAACGTTGATTAGATTGGCGTTCTTGTGTTCTTCATGCTAAATAATTTGCACATTTCAACATTTTCTTTTACTTGCCCTTTTGAAGCTTTTAATTTCACGACCTGAAAAGCACCGTTTTATGTATTTTTCCTCTCACGCATTTACTAAGAGGTTAAAAACAAAAAAAAGGTAGTAAACACCTCTGGAGACTGCCCTCTGTTGATACAATTAAACAAAATCTCATTTCCTTGCCTACCCGATAAACACCGTTTTATGTATGAATGCGACCTAATAAAAACCGTTAAATCTCTTAAAAATTCAACCTCACCAAACCTTTCTTTATTATCATTTTTTCGACTTTTGAAAACGTTAATTAGATTAGTATTTTAGATTTAGATTAGTATTTGTCCTGCCACGAATTTAATAGAAGGTTAAAAACTAAAAAATGGTAGTAAACGTCTGAGGAAACTGTCCTCTATTAATCCTATTAAACAAAATCTCATTATCTTGCCGACTCAATGAACACCGTTTAATGTATAAATGTGATCTAATAAACACCGTTAAATCTATGAAAAAATTCAATCTCTCAAAACCTTTGCTTATTTATTTTTTGTTGACTATTGAAAACGTTGATTAGATTGGCGTTCTTGTGTTCTTCATACTAAATAAGTTTCACTGTTCAACATTTTCTTTTACATGTTATTTTGATTCTTTTAATTTGACGACCTGATAAGCACCGTTTTATGTATTTTATGAATAACTCCTATGCGGATGCGTAACAACCGTGTCGAAAGCTGAATGACACCTGGGTGAGGTGTCTTAAATGGTGACTCTGGGATACCGGGCGACCTCTTAGAGTATGCAGCCTCATCTTTGCACGCAGGGCTCTACAAGGTTGAACGAAACCTTTCCCTAGCTGCTCGTGGAAACAACAATGACACTGCCAAAACACCAAAAAGTCGTAGATGCGGTTCAAAACGATCGAACGCGCAGTGCACCCGACAATAGCTCGGCAAACAATGCTGATTATCCTAGAGTACGGAGTCCTGAAAATAATTTAGACGGAAACACGATGACGAACCGGCGAAACGCCCACATTGAGTGAACGAATCAACTCAAGGATGACTTGCTTGACTGCTACGATACCAGCATTATCCCTGTTCACCTAGACTTTATGGCGCGTATGCACACTCTGTGGTGCCAAAAACACCCAGAGCTTCAGCACGTTGCGATTCAATCATTGCGAAATCAACGTGCCTACCTCTGAAAAAATGGATATGTACGCGGAGCACTTCCCCGACCGCTTCTTGATCAAGCTGCAGCCGAAGATGAGGAAGCGACATTAAGACCAACCGTGGAAAGCAGGCACTTTCTGAGAGATGATCACGACTTCAGGACAAGATGGAACATTAACATGCAAGTTCCTCCTAAGCCCCAAGATCTGTCTGAAACGGATGCCTCCCTTCGTTGGGAAATCTCGCAAGAGTCCGACCTCTGGACCATCAGTTGCTCAGTTTATGGTGCTGCGAGAGCTTCGGCTGACTCAAATAGAAGGCTCAAACCGAAGGTGGATCAAAAGTCCAAAAAACGCTTGCATCAACTGAACAAGAAGATTGGATGGGCATACAGAATGCATCCCGTGATCAATGTGTGATTGACTGCATAACATGTGGTAGACCGTTCACGGAAAGGGTTCGAAAGTTCACCCAAGAACTGAGGATCAGAAATCACACACTGAACAAGTCAAAGCTGCTGACAATCAAGCAGCGTACTGCTGACAAAATACGGCTGTTATCTGACGCAAGGAGGAGAATACAGATGAGGGAGAGATGGCTCAGGAAGAATCAAAAGTTTCTCGCTGACTCATCTCGCCTCTTCAGAGATCAACCTGTTTCTGTCAAAAATCCACCCAAGCTTAACGAGGTAGAGAGTTTTTGGAGCGAGGTATACAAGATCCAGAAAGCACTAAATTTGAAAGAAGATACTGACAATATCATCCGCTTCAAGGAGTCTTGCGACAACCTCATAAAATTTGCGTAGTAATGTCCATCAATCACTGCCGAAAAGGTGAAAAAAGCATTTAGAGGCATGAAGTTCCTTTCCGCTGCTCGACCAGATTATATCAAGAACTTCTGGTGGCAGAAGTTTACTTCTACACACCAACATTTGGCCTGCATATTCACCTCATATTTAAAGACGGAGACGCCCATTCGGCAGTTGCTGGTGCTAGGACGCACTATACATCTACACAAAAAGGGCAACTTGTTCAATCCAGACAATTACAGGCAAATAACTTGTTTGAAAACACTGTATAAGATCTTTATAGCTGTCCTGAACAGCAGGATTGTTCGACGAATTAAGCCTGTGTGGCGTGAAATGTACGAACAACGTGACTCAAAAAAAGGTGTAGCAGGCTGTCGAAAGAACCTACTAATTGACAGGTATGTCTGTGAACACGCTGCAGTCCATCAACGCGTCCTGTCAATGGCCTGTATTGACTACCGGAAAGCTTTCGATTCAACCTCTCATAGACTTATCATCTGTCTGTTAGAAAGCTTGAAGGTGCATCCACACACAGTGAGGTGCATAGAGAGATTGATGCCTCTTTGGAAAACTAGATTTACTATCTCTTCTGGAAATTATCGTGTGACAACGAACAACGTCACCTTCCAGAGAGGCGTCTTTCAGGGCGATGCCATGAGCCCTTTATTCGCTATGTTTATTCATAATAATTATCTGAAGTCATATTATGATAAAAGAGAAAACATTATAAAATAATTTCCGAGAATTTCACTTTATAAAAATTTCACTGGCATAACTACTGTAAAGCAAAACCCCGCTTTGTCGCCGGGGGAGGGCGGACTCCTAGATTGGGGAGCGAAAATAATATACTAGACTATAATGTTGTCTTACTGATAAGCAAGTTATAAATCGGCCTTCATTTTCAATTTCAAACGTACCTCCTAAAAAATTTTGCGGATGAGGCCTACTCGTTTCTAGTTATGCCACTGAACTTATTTAGTTACCATTTGAAATAGTAAGGCTGACAATCTCGCGTGGCGCTTATTGCAATGCGAAAAAGGAGATCTAACTTACTTGCAAAAGTAAAACTCACAGTTATTTGCTTACTATGTAAATTATAGTTATTCATACAGTTTACATGTTCAACTGTACTATTTAAAATAGTTATTGAAGCTGCTTGTTACTATTTAAAGTAGTAATGCTGACTTTAGGTTTTGTATATTTTGAGATAACTATCTTATACAGGATCAAAAACCATTAAATTGTTTCTTGTGCAATGTGAACAAGTAAACTTCAAGTTAACAATGCATGAAAGTGAATCTGACTATCCACTTTTTTTCCGTGAAGCAAAGAAGATTACTTTTCGACCAAACACTTCATTTTAACCCAGAAGAAATGAAGTTTTAAATAAAAAAAGATACATTTTAGAATCAAAAATACAAAATTTTCAAACAAAATTGTTGAATTTTCAAACAAGTAAGATTTCACTTACATTTTTCACAGAAACTACTTCGTCCATTTTCCGTGCCCATTATGATTCAATTACCAGAATCCGAATCTTTTAACATTGTTACAATACAATGATAGGTCTGATACCTTCATAATTTATCTAAGAGGTGAAAAATGAATTTAAAAGAAAAGAAATCTTCAAAGATCACCTAGGCTTGAAAATATAAACCATTTTTTTTTCCAATCTTTTTTTGATTTTTTTTTTAATAATATAACTAGGCTAATGCAGCCTATTGAAATAGGATTCATTCATATTGTACAAAATTTTGATTTTTATCCTCTGGCTCTAATTTCAAACAAGGGGACACGAGACAAGAACCGTCCGCTCGACCGGCACTAACCTTCCACCCATGAGGGGTCGCACGACTGAAGTAACACCTCGAAGGACCTTCCCATTGTTACACGATTGTAGTCGTTTCAGGAAAATGAAAATTTTGTAATATATTATCCATTGGAATTTGAATATGCTGCATTACCTTCGTCATTTTTTTCACGAGAAAATCAAAGAAAGATTTTGAATATCGAGTAATATTTTAAATCACAGTTGATCTTTACAGATTTCTTTTATTTTAAATTAATTTTTTATACCTTAAATAAATATTTCGAGAGATGAAAAGAATTCTCAGGTAATTTTTTCCCCTCGATGGGTCCTTTAACAGAATTAGAAAAAAAGTACAAATTTTAATAAATGTCGCCTATAATCGGGTTCAAAGAAACTTTTTTGCAAAACTTGTTTCTGTTTGTTTTATATAAACTATGGTCAGATGCAAAAATGTGCAACGGAAATTTCAACACCTTTTTTGTTGAAAAGTCAATAATTTTGTTAAAAATTCATCCTTTTCCGTTGAAAAGTCCACTGTTTTGTTAAAAATTCGTCTTTTCGGTTTGAAAATTCCACAATTTGCGTAAAAAATTTACTTCTTGATTAAAATTCGTATTATGGGGTTCAAAAGTCTACTGAAATCTTTTTTGGATGAAAATTCAACTATTTTTTTGCAAATTTGTATTTGAATTAAACAATTTATCTATTTTAGTAACAATTACATCTTTCTTGGATGAAAATTCAACTATTTGGTTGAGAATTCAACAATTTTATTAAAAAGTCATCCTTTTTGGTTGAGAATTCCACCCTTTTGTTAAAAATTTCAGTATTTTCTTTTTTTTTCTGGTATACTCGTTGTTAAAAATTCATATTTTGGTGTTGAAAAGTCAAATTAAATCTTTTTTGGATGAAAATTCAACTATTTTTTTGAAAATTTGTCTCTTCAATTTAAAAATTTATCTGATCTTGAATAAGAGTGCAACTGTCCGGTTCAAAATTCAACAATTTCGTTAAAAAGTCATTCTTTTCGGTTTAAAATTCAACTTTTTAGTTAAAAATTGAACTATTTCGTACACAAATTTACTTGTTGAAAATTCATATTTTCGTGTTGAAAAGTCAACTGATATCTTTTTTGGACTAACATTCAATTATTTGTTTGAAAATGTTTCTTTTTAATTTAAAAGTTCATCTATTCTGGGATAAGGGTGCAACTATTTTGTAGAAAATTCAACAATTTCGTTAAAAAGTCATCCTTTTCGGTTTCAAATTCAACTATTTGATCGAAAATTAAACTATTTTGTAGTAAATGTACTTTTTGCTTAAAACTCATACTTTTATGTTGAAAAGTCAAACTTAACTATTTTTGGATGAAAATTTAACTACTTTTTTTGAAAATTTGTCTTTTTAATTCAAAAATTCATCTATTTTAGTACAAATTTCATGTTTTTTGGGTAAAAATGCAACTATTTAGTTCAAGATTCAACAATTTTGTTAAAAAGTCATCCTTTTTGGTTAAAAATTGAACTGTTTTGTGGAAAATTCGTCTTTTTGGCTTGCAAATTCAAGTATCTTCATAGGAAATTCACTTCTTGTTTAAAACTAATATTATGATATTGTTTAGTCAAACTCAAATATTTTTTTGGATGAAAATTCAATTTTTCCTTTTTTTTGAAAATTTGTCCTTTTCATTTAAAAATGCATCTGTTTCAGTAGAAATCTCATCTTTCTAGTATGAAAATGCAAATGTTTGGTTGAAAATTAATCTTCTTTGCTTCAGGATTCAACTATTTTGTTGAAAATTTTGTTTTAACCACTTTGTTAAGAAATCATTTTTTTGGTTGAAGATTCATACTTTTAGTTGAAAATGAATTCCTCTGGTTGAAAGTTTAACTATTTTGGTGAAAAGTGATTTTTCCTAATTGAAAATTCAACTGCGTCGGTAAAAGTTGAACTACTTTGTTGAAATTATTTTTTGGTTTTTTGTTTTCATTATTTACAATTATTTAATTAATAAAATATTTAATTATTTGAAATTTGATTTTTAGGTGATCTACATTTTAGATTGTTTTTTTTTGTCATTTTTGATCTTTAAAGCATCAGTTAACGGCATTTTTGATCATTTGAATCGCACTTTAATAACAAGCGAAATCACAAAAACACTCGCCAACATAACCACAAACCAACCTACTTGTCGTCTACTTGTGTTCAACAGGTTCAAGAAGGAGCCCGACTGAAAATAGATGCACAGCCAAGTTGATGGCGCTGCAATCAAGAGCTATGAAACAGAGTTGGTTTAAAATAGATTTAAGATATTAACCCTGTCGTAGCCATAAAATAATTTTCCAAGTTGGGGCCAAACTTGTAACTGGGCAAACGTTTGGCAATTTCCACACGGGCATGTACACCAAAAATCGTATGCCACATCAATGTATACCTGCTGTGTCCGGTGGAAGTTTGGCTCCTATAACCTCATTATTTGCATTTATGTACACGAAAATCTCAAAGTCTTTCCCAAATATACCACGGGTTATATAATTGTTATCCTTTTTATAATCCTTGTCTGGATAAATATTTGGACCTAGAAGCTGAACATGGTACGCGTTTTGATGATTTCGCCAAACCCCAATTACCCTGTTTAAATAGTTGATAGTATAAGTTGGTGGAGGGTCACCTGGGAGGGATGAGTATGGTCGGGGGAATGGGCTATGTGGGACAGTTAGGTTAGAATATTCCTCAGTAGCTAGGTGATGCTGTTGGCTAAGATGTTGCTGAGGATTTTGGTCACTATGTCGGTGAGAGGTTTGTCCATCATATGGTGAGGATGGACCTTCTCCCGAAGCATATAGTTCTGAAAAAAGAAAGTAAAGCTTTGTGATTATCAAAAAATTATCTGAAGGGTCTTGAGGCATACGGGCATAAGTGCCAAATTTCGGAAATGCGTTTTATAGGCTTAAACTAATTATTTTGACCTAACTCATGGTACAAAATCCATGTCTCAATTGTTTTTAGAGTGAATACTTCTGTTGCCGGTTCTTTTTACAGTTTAATAACACTATGTCATATCTCGAATGTGCTTATTTGTTTTCCTTTTTAAATTGAAAAGTAAAAAAGTTATACGCCTTGTCTGTGTCAGGTCCAGTTTTGTAGGACGCTCAGTTCTATGAAAAAATTCTTTTATCTTTAGTTGTTTGTATTTAAGCACATCTTTTGCGATTCGATAGAGCTAATAACTTCAAATGGATTCCTTGCGTTTTTACCTTTTCACCATAATAAGAAGGTATTACTTTTATGTAAAATTGGACTCCATCAGCAGACAGTATTAGTAATTATTATTTTCACGTTCAGTACATTATTTAGAATTCTCTTTATTACAAGTAAATTTCTTTAAAACTTGAATTGTTTTGAATTCGCATTAAATTCCTTTGATTTTTTTGTTGAATTTTCTCATTTCCTGCATTCTGAAAATCCTTTAATTTCAAGGACTTCAAAAAAATGCAAAAAATTCAGAAGAATTGAAAGAATTCAGGCATTTAAGAGAATTCAGAATATTCAAGTAATTCGTGAAATTCAGAGAATTCAAAGAATTTAGATATTTTCAGGAATTCAGAGATTTCAAAGAATTCAGAAAAATCCAGGAATTTATATATTTTTAAGAATTCAAGGTATTCACATATTTTCAGGAATTCAGAGAATTCAACGAATTAAGGGATTTTCAGAAATTAAGAGAATTCGAGTAATTCAAGAAATTAAAATTATTTCAGGATTTCCGAGAATTCGGACAATGCAGAGAATTTGAGGACTTCAAAGAATTAAAGAAATTCGAGAAACTAAAGAAGTTCAGAATCTATGGAATTCAGAAAATTAAAGGATGTCATAGAATTTATGGATTTCAGTAAATGCAAGGAATTTGCAGTATTTATAGAATTCAGAGAATTCAATGATTTCGGAGAATTCAATTAATTTCAAGACTTCAAGGAATTCAGAGAACTCAAGGAATTCAAAAGATTTAAGGAATTTAGAGAATTCAAGGGATTCAGGAGTCAAGAAATTCAGAGAATTCAAGGATTTTACAGAAATCAAGGAATTCAGAATATTGAAGGATTTTACAAAATTCATGGAATGCAGAAAATCCAAGGACTTCACAGAATTCATGGAATTCATGAAATCCAAGGATTTCCCCAAATTCATGGAATTCAGAAAATAAAAAATATTCAAGGAATTCAGGGAATTCATAGAATTTGGGGGATTTCAAACCAGTTAGAGCGTTCAAGGAATTTAGAAAATTTCATAAATACACGAAATTTAAGGATTACAGAGAATTAAGAAAATTACAAGAAATCTGAAAAATGTCAAGGAACTTGAAGAATTTGAAATAATAGAAAGAATTTGAAGAACTCCGAAGAATTCAAAGGAATTCAATGTGAATTGAAATAATTCGAAATAATATACGAAACCAGAGATTCGTTTGAGTTGAAAATTCAACTATTTGGTTGAAAATTGATGGATTTTATTACAAAATCGTATTTTTTGGTAGAAAATTCATCTCCTTGGTTAAAAATTCAACAACTTTCTTGAAACTTAATTTTTTATTCGGTTGAAGACCTTGTTAAAAATTCGTTTTTTGGGTAAAGATGATTTTTTTTAGCTAAAAACTTAACTATTAGTTCAGTTCTAGGGATGGACTGTTTAGATAGACATGGATGCATCTATAGCAAAATTATACAAAAAAATCGTTATAGGTCCTAAAACCTGTTTGAGTAAACCTTTCAACGAATGATGAACAATGGCCTGAAGAGTCAGCTAGGGAATGGATATTTTATCTATATGGATGACATATTAGTTTTCGGGAAAGGTTTTAAAAAACATAAATAAAACTCAATAAAACAATTTAAACGTTTGTGCGAAGTAGGACTTGAGCTTCAGCCAGACAAATGTGAATAACTCAGACCCGAATTAGAATATTTAGGGCGAGTTCTTAAAGAAACCTATTAATAGTACACGGAGAAAAATGAAAGGTCAGTTGTGATATCTAGATGTGCAGACAGACTACATTGCAGGGTCAACTATAGGACAGCCCTTGAAGATGGCTAAAGCGACTATCTCTAGAAGGTTAAAACAAATTCAGCAGAAACCCTTGGTACAGGGACTCTCTATCCACAACCTAAGGACGTAACGAACCGAAACGGAAACGCTCGAAAGCTTGAGTGAGCCTAGAGCGTTCGTCTGACGCAACTCGCTCTTCGCGCTGGGATATTCATTCTTTGCTCTCGGGATAGTTGAATGACTGTTCAGCCAAAATATCTCTTTTCGATCCCAGTTTTTGATGCATTTCCATACTTCAATTTCCTTTTACGTAATAAAGTATAGTTAAAATAAATGTATATTTATTATCCGAGAAACCTTACAATAGAAATCTACAACCCCTTCTTCAGATAACTTTCTCTAACCCGCATTGTAGTGCTGAAAATAGGACTTTTTTCATAGCATTTCTGATGGATAAAACAAAAACTCCTAGAAGGCTTCTTTTGAACTTTTTACGTACCTCGCGTCTTTTGACGGAATATTGGAATTTTTTAATTTGATTGATCAATTTCGATATTTAACTTAACAACGACGAGTTTAGCCAAAAAATGATTCGTGGAAATGTTTTAATAATTTCAAAATGCTGAAACAATTTCTTCTTGAAACTTTTTTCCGTACTTTGCGTCGTTTGATACAAAATATGAATTTTTGAGTTTTTCATAGCATTTCTATAAATAGAACCAAAATCACAAGTCTCATCAAAAATGGTTACAAGAAATTTTATAGGACTTTTTAATACCTATAATTCCTCCTATATACTATTTCCCATATTTTACGTCGTTCAGCTTAAGATTTTCGGTTTTTTCATAGTATTTTTGATAAATAAAACGCAATGTATCAAGGCTTATTAAACAATTGCCTGAGGCAGAATTATAGGCCTTTTAAAAATCTACAATTCATTCTCCAACCTTTTCACGCATCTGTCTGCGTTTGACGTAAAAATAGAATATTCGATTTTTTGATAGAATTTTCGATGGATGAAACCATAACCGTTGGTCAAGGAATGCTGGTTAACGAACTTGTTATTTCTTATATGACCAAAAATAGTATGCCAATGCTCGATTTGATCTGTGGGTTTTTTTTAGAGTTATCGCGCTTATGGACAACAAATCACGAACGCAAGATGGGTGGTCGCAGGGCAGAACGAAAACAAACTGACGTGCATCCGAATATATGCTATCCATATGCTATCAGGAACTTTCGGTTGAAGAAGTTCACTTCTACACACCAACACATTGTTCAATCCCAGAAACCTCAGGCCAATATAAATTGTCTCAAAATCATATATCTGCGTAACGATCATTGGTTTATGGCTTGAAAGCCATACCGCATATCAGAAACATGCCAAGGCACTTGCGAGATGGAGGCAGGCACTTGTAATTCTTAGGTCGCTCCTTGTCCTCAAAACAAGCGAGGGTTAAGCTAGCCTGTCGTTGCGAGTTCAACGTGTCCCGTGTTCACATATCTCTCGACCGTGAGTCGTGTCCATAGGTGTTTTTCACCACGGTTCTACTGGGGGCCCGTGTTATATTCATAGATGGAAGTTGCTCTCAGTGGGACCGGGTGGTTGTTCAACCTATACTTTCTTAACTATTAGGTCTACACATTTTCTTCGCATTCCAGTTGAAGAAAATGAAGTTAAGGCTACCAAAATGATTTATTAGGCCTTTTAAGAAGGTATGGTGACACATAAAACGTATATGTAGTGATTTAAGAGATTACTCAATAGCGAATTTTGAATTGAAATTAACTCTTTAAAACCACTTGAGACAAAAAAAAATTCCAGTCTAACCAAGAGTCAAGGAATAAGTTAATAATAAAAATTACAGTTAACTTAATTGGCTTTAATTTAATTTAATTTTAAATTATTTACAGTTGTTATTGAATCTCTCAGATGAGTAGATAAAGACTTTGGTTTAAAAGTGATTAAAGACGACAAAAAATTCTGAATAATGAAAACTTGGCATTTCCACCAACAAAAAGTTTGTTCTAGATAACACACTAAAATATTAAGGGTAATCTAATTTTTCTGTACACATATATAGAATGTATATATGTATATGATACTCTAGCTCGGAACAAACAATTTTAAAAGTTGGCGTTATACGAGATTACCAATCACAGCCAAGCAGATGTCTGCCACGTAAGTCGTATGTTTTTACGATCAAAGATATAAACATCAAGACCTACTTTAGAGAAGACCTGTTCTCTCATAAGACACTGGTTTTGAATAAAATATTGGACAGCACTCGGAGGATTGAACATTAATCTCCCCGTAAAGACATATATAAATCTCCGTGTGGTGTTATGTACTGTTGATTTTATCTCTTTTATAGCCAGAGCCTTACGAAATTTTGTTTAGCTCGTTTCAAGTTTTTGTAACATTGTTTTCTAATGAATATCTAAATGAACGTTTTATTAGTATATCGCTTCTAAATAATGAAATAAGTACAATTTTTGATTTCAGATTTGTACAATCAGAAATGCCAAGCTGTGACAGGTGAACTCAAATGCTGCTCCAAAGCACACACAGACGCTGAAACTCCGGACAGTCCACAGGTTAATCTACGTTCCTCACCCAGCTGAGTCCAAACGTATGGAGACTAATGTAGTGACAAGTTCGTAATAAAGCAAACTTCAAATAATTATAATAACTTTGTAACATCCCATATTACCTATTTTGAGTATGTAATTATTTCGAAACTTTATAGAATCCTAGAACAATCAGATCCTTTTTTAAGATAAGATAAATACATTACACAACTGTGAATCCAAACAACGATATTAGCTGCCTGGTAAATCTTGAATCGAGAAAAGTCGCGGATATAAGGCCATTCCAAGCGCGGGTGGCACTAGAAAGGGTGACTGTCTGCGAGGATTTTGTAAGCTCGATAATCTTACTATCGAATGGCTACGTTCAAAATTGACATTCAGAAGTCTGGCTGAACTTTGAAAAATTGTTTTCTGCAGTTTTCGTCTTTTCTGGCCCACCTGATAAGGGACAAAGTGGCAAGTTACGGTTGAACTTATTAACATAAGAACTTGCCTGTAATATGATGCGTGTTGTCAAATAGGCGCATTGACGAAAGTGACAAACGCATTCATGTCATTTTTTACTCGACCATCAAACCCTTAAGATCAAGAAGTAAGAGTTATATCGTAAAATCATCATGTCTCCCAGGTATCTATGTGATCTGACAATCAAGTAACAATGATACATAAATACATCTGATACATCTGATAAATAAAATACCACTTTTATATCAATAATTTTATGTTTAAATGAATTGTTCAAACAATTTATTATTGTTCTTAGCCATTTTCTCTTAGAATAGAGCTAGAAAGTAACGTTTTTTTTTTTTTAAATACATTTTTTGTCAAATTTTCAATTAGAGCGAGGTAATAGCTAATTAGTGTTAGAAAAATTAATTGTTTAACAAATTTGTTATTATTTTTAAAATATTCTGTTGGAATAATGCTAGAAATTGCAGTTTTTTATCAATTTTGCACCTTTTTGTGCACTTTTCACTCTAAGTCAGTTAATATTTATTTTAGCTTAACAAAAATAATTTTTTAAACAATTTATTGTTATTGCCAATAGTATTATATTTTTTTAGTGGTAGAAAGTTGCGACTTTTTTCTTAATTTTTAACTATTTGTCTATCTTTCACCTGGAATGATCTAATAATTATATAAGTTGAGAACAAATAATTTTTCAACTAAATTATTGTTGTTTATAACTGTCTTTACCTATATTGATGCCAGATAGTTGCGGTTTTCTTCGGAAAGTTTAACTTTTTTCCACTTTACACGTCAGTGAGATAATAATTGATGCAAGTTAACAAACATACTCTTAAAAAAACAAGACTTCATAATGCAAGAAAGTTGCCTTTTTCTGAAATATTTAGTTTTGCTTTAGCTTTTTAATTGTGAATAAACAATAAGTGAACCTCAAGAAGAATAATTTTTCAAATAGTATTGTGTTGTTTTAAGTGAATTATTTTCTTTTAATATCAGTCCCAGTAGGGGGGACTCTTTAATTGGAGAAAACGCGTCTCCTCGGTGACAATATACAATTAAGGGTGGTCAAAAATTTTATTTTCTCGATCGGTTTTGAAAAAAAATTATATTCAGAGGTGGCGCAAGCCCATGAATTTTACAACGTATTTCCCATAAGGGAAAAGACGTTTTTGTAAATTTTATTCAAAATCGTCAATATCGGCTGGATCGAGTTGAAACTCAACACTTCTCTTCACAAATAGCCGTAGCATACGAATCAAATATTGCTTATCAAAGATCACCCCCCTCAGTCTGTTTATAGGGTCCCAAAAAAAACCCATAAGTGAAAAAATGAGTTTTGCGAGTTTTTAGCGCTAATTATGATTTGTTGGGCTTTTGAAAAATGCACATTGTATCTAATAAATAATTGTAACTGTAATGCATAACGAACATAACTGTTCGATCAACTAATTGTCATTGTTGACAATATTCTCTTAGAACAACGCTAGAAAATTGCAGTTTGTTTTAAATTTTTCACTTTGTGTTCAATTTTTAATTAAAGTGAGTAGAATTAATAATAAAAGTTGATAAAATTATTTGTTTGGACAAGTTAATATTAATTAAAATATTCAATTTTAATAATGCTAGAAAGTTGCGTTTTTTTCCTAAATTTACAACTATTTGCCTACTTTTCACATAGGGTCAGTTATTAATTAGTTTAATTTAACACAAATAATTATTTAAACATATTATTATTGTTTATAACCATCATATTATTTATTGATGCAATATATTTGCGGTTTCACTCAGTGAAGTAATGAATATTGCAAGTTAACAAACATAATTGCTCAAATAATTTTTAATTGTTTACAACTATCTTCTCTTAGAGTAATGCTAGAAATTTACTTTTTTTGGCAGTCTTTATTTTTGCTTTGACTTTTCAGTTATGAACAAGTTATACGTGAACCTCAAGAAGAAGAATTTTTTGAATAGCATTTTACTTTTTTAAGTCAATTATTTTGGCTCTTTTCGCAATTTAAAAGAAAAATTATTTTAAACAAAATTGAAAATTTGACAAAAAGTCAAAAATTTCAGAACAAAACCGAAACTTTCTAGCACTTATCTAAGAGAAGATAGCTATAAACAATAATAATCTGTTTGAACAATTATTTTTGCTAAATTAAAATAAATAATAACTCACGCCAAGTGAAAAGTGGACAAACAGTTGCAAATTTTGGAAAAAACGGCAATTTCTAGCATTATTCAAAAAGAATATTATTATATAATATTAAATTTATGATAATAAATTTGTCCCACAATTATTTTGTTAACATTAATTCGGTATTACCTCGCTCTAATTGAAAATTGCACAAAAAGTCAAATTTTTTTTTTGAACCCGCGACTTCCTAACTCTATTCTATGAGAAAATTGCTAAAAACAAATAATGAATTATTTAAAAAATTCTGTTTAGCACTTTTAAATAAGTTTAAATGCATATTTTACTTTTTATTTCGTTTGTCTTAGAATATATCAACATTTTCTTTCGAACAAAAATTTGAAAATATTGAAAAAGCTCTAACTTCTTGAATTTTGACCTAATCGAAAAATTTAGCTAAGCTGATTACTAAATATATTCGACATCTAGTGAAAACTTTGAATAAAAATTCCTAATCTCTCACAAAAATATTTTTTTCTATTTTATGAAAACTTTCCAAATTTTAAAGAGGATATAGCGTCATTATTTGAACAATTACTATTCTGTAAAAGGGAGATATTGATTAATATCTTCGAATATTTAAACTACAAGGAAAATTTTGTAGATAAATTTGTTCCTCTTGTTCATTTACATACTAAAAGGAATAACTTTGCCTCCTCAATTTTTTATATCCTTTCTTGTCTTTGTGAAATAGGTGAATTTTTATTTAAAAAAGGAAATCTGTCTCCTCTCCAAGACATATTAGTAACAAATTAAAAAAAAATCAGCAGGAAATAGATAGGGGTTTTGAAAAAAAATGAAGTAATACACGTAGAATATAAATACAATACAAAATAAAATTGACTTAAAAATTGTTTCAGAGAAAGCGCAGCCATGTTGTTAGCTTTAAAAGTAGTTCAAATTTTTCAGTGGTTTTCAAATTAGAATAAAAAGATCTATCAGAGTAAAAAAGACAATGTGAAATTTCTATGTTGTTTTAGATACTGTGCACTTCAATCTTTTCCTCTCGATATTATTATTATATCATTAAGCCGTTTCCCTTTCGGGGTAGGCGTGAATTGCTCGGTGGTAAAGTAGTGATGTGTGCACACATCACTACTTTACCACCGAGCAATTCACGCCTACCCCGAAAGGGAAACGGCTTGATGATATAATAATAATAAAGAAGCACATAAGTGTAAAAGGAAAATAATAATGTTCAATGGATAATACACCAATTAAATTTTTTTGAGATCGACTTTAAATCTTTGAAATTGTAAAACAAAATGAAATTAATAATTAGAAACTAATATTTTTTAAATAAATATATTTGTCGTTCCACTTACTGTGTTCCTTTGAGTTTCTTTTTCAGTTAATAAGTTTTTCATTTTTGATTGACTTAAAATACTTGAAATAAAGAAAAAGTTTTAACCTTTTTGACTTCTGATATTAGTTTCAATAAAATAATTGAATTTTTGAAATATATTACAACTACAATTTTTTAATTGCAAGCAGTTTATCATATAAAAAGAATTTAGAATGATATAAAATCTTTTTTAAATCGTATGATTTTCCGCTTTTCGAACCTTTCAAAACTGTAAATTTAAATACTTTTCATCTTGCTGATCAGCTTTCAGCTTGAAACTTTAACATTAAATTATTGCAAACTGGAATCGTTTAAAATTAAACAACTTTTAATTGAAAGTATTTAAAAAAGAATAATCTGATGTCGAAACATTGGAAATGTTTTAAATTCATTTCTAAATCTATTCTAATTTTATCGTTTGAAAATAATTATATTTTTATTTTAAAAATGTTCAAACCACTGCTTAGTTAAATAATTAATTTCAACCTATGATGTAGTGTTCACGCATAACAAAAAAATCCGGCTATTTCTACCGAAATTTCGGTACAATATAATTTCATTAAACTCAATTTTTACTTCAATTACCAAAAAAATGGTAAAGTATCATATCTGTAGCACTTAAACATTAAAATTCACAGCTTTGAAAACGAAAAAAAATCGTCCTTTCTTCAAGCAATGAAAATTTCTTTAAAAGCCTTGAATATTCTGAATTTCCTAAATTCTTCGAATGTTCTGAATTCCTCAAATTCCTTTAATCCTCTGAATTCCTTATATTACGCTAAATTCTCTGAATTCCCTGAAATTCTCTGAATTCCCTGAAATTCTCTGAAATCCTTACATGTTTTAAATATTCTGAAACCCTTGAATATTCGGAATTCTCTGAATTCCATAAATCTCTGAATCACTTGACTTCTCTGAAATACTTTGAATTCCGTGAATCACCTACATGCTAGAAAATCTCTGAAAATCTCTGAATTCCCTGAATATTCTAAAATCTTCGATTTTTCTGAATTCCCTTAATTCTTCGAATATCCCGAATTCCTTCAATTTTCAGTATTTTCGGAATTCCTTGAATTCTCTGAAATGCTGGAATATTCTGAATTCCTTGAATATTCTGAACTCTTTAAATTCCTTCAATTCTCTGAATCCCCTGGATTCCAAAGATTCCTAAAATTCTATGAATTTCCTGAATTCCTAAAATTCCTTGAATTTCCTGTATCCCCTACATTCCTAAAATTTCTAAAACTCTAAGAATTCCCTGAATTCGTGGAATTTCCTGAATTCCTTGAATTTCCGAAATTCCTCGAATGCCCTGAATTTCTTGAATTCCTTGAATTCCTTGAATTTCCTGAATTCCTTACATTTACTGAACTCCTTAAATTCCCTGAATTCCTTCTCTTTTGTTTTTTAATTTCTTAAATTCTCTGTATTATTTGGAAGTCTTTGGAATTTAGGAAATTCTGAAAATTCTGAAAATTCCTCGAATTCAAGGAATTAAGATAATTTAGAGAATATAGACGAATTCAAATATATCAGGGAATTCAGTGGAATGCAGAAGATTTTAAGGAAGCTGAAAGAATTCAAAGGAATAAAACATTCATAATTACTAATTTTACACTTATATATATTTAAAATTTTACTATTTCACTATATTATAATAACTCTAAGTTTAAATCCTCTACCATTGAAAAATTCCACATCTTTCCACATTAATCCGTCAAAAACTAAAACATTTTTACGTGAGAAATAAAATGCAATATAATTTTCCTAGATTTCTTGAGAAAATTCCAAAATATTTTGGAAGGTTTTAAATATGTCGAAAAAGTATAACAAGAAAATTTCTAAGAAAGTTTTTTTATTTTACAGGATTTTACAAAATTTCAGGAAAAGTTCGAGTCAGTTCATAAGATTCTTAGGACATGTAGAAGCTTGCTAGATATTTAAAAATATTTGATAAGTCTTCGGAAATCTTTCAAAGTTTTCAAATATTTTTAATCTCTTCAAAACTTTTAAATTCCTAAATATATTTCAAAGTGACTAAAATTTTCCCTACATTTTTCTTAAACACATTACAAATTTTAAAAATTGTCTTAAAATCCGCGAGATTTTTTGTTTTAACATTTTAATAATTCATTCAAAATGTTTTGAAATCTTTTCAAATTTTCTTCAAAAATGTATTTTTCAAAACAAAATATCATTTGAAGTTTCTCCAGTAATCTTAAAAAACTTTTTTATTCTCTTGAAACTTTTTACAATTCTTAAAAATCTTTAAAAAAAATTTTGCCTAATCTTCATAATTTTACAATTTTTTAGTTTTATGAAACCTTTTCAAATTTGAAAATATTTTTGTATCTTTTCAAAACTTGTAAATATCTCTTCAACTTGCTCAAATTTTTTCTAAAATTTTGTAATCTTGGCAAATTGAAATATTTTAGTTTTAAATCTTCCACATTCTTATCCAAAAATTTCAGGAAATCATTTTAAATGTTTTGAAATCTTTTTTAATTTTCTGTTAAAATTTAATTTTCAAAATAAAAAATAACTTGAAATTTTTTGTTTTCAGTTTACTCTTCATTTTTCTCGTCTCTTTAGACCTGTGAGAAAAAAATTTACGTTTAAAATTTTTTCTTTTATCAATAATGTTTAGAAACATTCAAAAATGAATTTGATCATGTAATAAAATTACTTATTTGGAAATTTTGATTTACAAATTTTATGGTGCAGAAAACTCTTAATCTTATTTAATAGATAAATACATATAACCTCATTTATATGGTTAAGGGATATTAAATAAGAGCAAGAGAACTGCGACATAGAACATAATGAATTAGAAAACCCAGTTGAGAAAGTATGTGTCAATGAAGTTAGAGATATTGACTTCGAGAAACAAACCATGTTCGTTATCGAATTTTCGGCACCAGCTGACAAAAACATCATAGCCAAGGAGAATAAAAATAAAGAGAGGTATAAAGACCTTATAAGGAAGTTGCGACGGTTTTTCCTAGAATATTCTGTGAAGCTAATCGTCCTCATCATCGGCGCTCTTGGAGGTACCAAGGTTTCACTGGTTAATAGCCTGAAAAGCATCCCTGCGTTTCAAGAAAATTCTGAGGAACTTGCGGGGAAAATACAGAAGACGGTCGTCCTTGGGTCACTCCGTGTCGTCAGGGTACACGAAACTTTTGCTAGATCATCGTTTTGAATTCGTCGCAGACTATAACCACCTATATCACGGTAGTGAGACGTGGTTACAGCTGAAATTTTACCGCAATTTCGCTGGGAACGGGTGCAATTATTTAGGATAGCACCTGCTCTCAGCGAAATTCTGCGGTTGTCCTGATGACAAACTTTCAACTATATAATAGTGTAAACAATGAATCTTCATGAAAAAACAAGAATATCCTGAAAGAAGTTATAATTTTTATACTAATGCAACATGATAGAAGTCAACGAATAATTTTTTATTCAATTAAATGTGACAAATCTTTTTTTGTTTCGGTCAGCGAAAAAAAAGAATGAATGCAAATTTCTTTTCAACAAAGATTGAAAATGGTCGAAAATTTTTAACGAAATTTTCGAGCTATTATTTCTATACATTTTTGTTCTATTCTGTTCTGGTTAGAAGATTTGTTTTACTAAATGAAATTTCCATTTCACAGATAATCAAAACCTCATCATACTGGCAGATGTAGCAGTCAGTCTATCACATCATCCCGAAACAGAGGAGGAGCAGGATCAGCAGAAGGAGGAGGAGGAGGAACAAGGTGTAGCGACTCTGCAGGTTGGAGGTAGACGTAGCCATCACCACAACCAGCCACAACACCAACAACAGGACCGACAGCAACAACAACTAGGTGAGGAAGAGAATTATTACGAAATAGAGTATGATCGATCAAGGTTTTTTCCGAAATTTAACATTAACAGGGTTGAAATGAAAGTCCATATTAATGCACCAAAAAATAATAGGGCTGGAGAGGTCGTCGAGTATTGCGTAAAGGCTGTTAGGTCATTATATATATATTCTGTCATACAAAGTAATGAAGACTTTGTCATTGACCAATCATTCATAATTAACTTCGATTGGGATGAGGGTGAGAGGGACGCTGGTTGGAAAAACGTTCCTCTAACACATAGCGATGTGAGCAAGCGTTCGATCCTAACAAGTGTTAAGAGGGATAATCTATGTCTACTCTCTTCAATCGAATCAGTTGAAATCTAACTAATTTAATCAGTAGAACAATGTTGAACTGAAATATCAGTCATTTTTCGGAGTCTGACTGATAAAACAGTTAAATGGGCGCCAGCCGAATATAACCGATTGGATTTGTCATTACAAGTAACTAATACTTTTTAGTTCTTATTTCTGGATAACTGATTTTTCAGTTCGTTCAGTCAGTTCCCAAACATACTCTGTGCGCAATGGTAATAGGCACATCCAGACGAACAGCGCATGCTCACAATCTAGTATCGTAAGGAGACGGGGTGCGATCAGCGTCTAGTTTGCAATATTTACAGTGCAGTGTGCGTTTGTGTGTATTTTTGGAGTGTGAGATGTGAAGAAACAAAGTTTTCAGTGTCGGGTTTTAAGTGAAAACAATTAATGTGCAAGTAATTAGGATTTTTTGCGATATTAGGGGAAAGGTCAAACTTCTGGGAAGAACTATTTTCGAAGTGAGTTAATTTAACATATACTTGTGAGGTGCACAAGCGTTTCTGCAATGTAAATTTTATATTTATATAAAAATTGTGTACATAGAAATAGTCAAAAATCCATAAAATAGAACGAATAAAATCAATGAAATGCTAATGAATGAAATACAAATTAATAAAAGTCAGGAATATGTAGAAATAGACACGATAGTTACAAAAATGTAACTATCAGTGTATCTTTCCCGTAAGATGCATAGATTTCTTCTTGTTCATTTAGTGAATTAACAATAATATTTGCATGTGTTAATTGAGAATTTTGTTCAATTTGATGCATTTAGTGGGAAATTTGAAATGGTTGTTTACGTATAATGAAAATTTCAGGTTTGTTAGGCGATGCTAGAGAAAAACTCATCTGAGAGACCTAATTTCATATTTTTTTATTATATTTACTTTATTTAATGGATTTCTCACTGTTTTTATGTATTGGTTTCTCGTGGAGAAAGCTTTGTGAGTGAAACATATATATCTCTCACTCTGACACATGGAGACTCAACACGTTTATCTCACTATAGTATTGCATCTTCCTGTAGTAGAGGGAAAAAGAAGGTTTGACTTTCCATTTACATTTTTACAAAAATTTTCACAACATTTTTACTTTCCCGTTTTGTCATAGTACATCATTTTTGTATATTTCCTAACTGTTAGGGCGCATTCACATATTACATAACGTTATTCTTTCCGGTTACCACCCCTCCCCCCCGCCATGTAAAATACCGTGAAATTTCCTTCGGACCAACCTTCTCTCTCCAGCCATACGTAACATATTATTTATTCTGTTTAAAATCATAATAGAAGTTTTCTGAAGAAACATAAGGTTTCTAAAGATAAAATGTTGTCTAGCGATAAATAAAAGAATATTTTTATGTGACGCTGCATTTTTCTTTGAAATATTTTTTAGTTATAGAAGTATTGAAATACTTGACATTGGTTCTAATGAAAATTTATTTATACAATTTTTTTCAATATCATTAAAAATCACTTAGTAGTTTTGAATAAACTAAACGTAACTTAATACTGAACACAATAAAATATATCTTTCGATCTAATCCACTAAAAATCAAGCAGATTCAACACATTTCGCCAAATCTCTGATCATATCGTCGTGAATTTTATAAAAACTAGTAGAACTCTTTTTTTTTCATTTTTGGTACAAAATTGAGCATAATAAAACAAAAATTGACGTAGTTATTTCATTTGTTATGAGAAGAAAACGGAACATCTTTTGTAAATCATTTTTATGCAATTTGATGATTCAAAAGCGTTTTACCGCTAATTGTACTTGATGACACAACTCCTAAAATTGACCACAATGCAAGATACATTCGAGTGTATTCAATTTTCTTAAAGTTGTTATCACAGAATGGTCATAGGCATATGTAAAACGCGCTAATGGCGTCGTGGTGGCAAAAAAAGGGGTAAAGAAGCCACATTTCATTAGCTTCGATTCTTTGCATGCTACCTATATTTCATGAAGATGATTTTGTTATTTTCTACACTTGAGAAAATAAAAGGTCTGATTAAAAAAATCATAGCCGAAATTATCGCTCGGAAAATAATGATCTGCTACGAAAAGTCGAGCGTTTCTTTGTCTTACTTTTATCACAAAAAAAAACGAAGCGAGTATTACGTGCCAAAGCCAAAATGTGAAAGAACAAATTTTGTTTACGAGATGAAAATGAACAGCAGCAGGAGAGATGAGAATAAACAGAAAAGCGACTTTCACTCGTGTCCCCAAAATACTCAGTGTGAGAGAAAAGTTCTTTCTTGACACTAATTTTCAATAAGTATATAATAGGGTACTACTCTTGATTGAACATGATCGTGAGGCGGAATACATAGACAATTATCTTCCATCGCCGGTTTTTGTGGAAAATACGTTCGAAAAACGTCTATCGTTTTGTACTTTCTGCACTGGAAAACAAATTGAAGAAACATACAAGTTGATCCCATCACAGCAAAACTTAAGGAAGGACTTCAAGCAAAAGCTGTACAGATTTGAATAATGGAAGACTGGCATAAATAAGGACAGCAAAACATGCTTCTGGAGCAACATACAAGTACATTCCGCGAACATATACCAGACAATAAACGAGGTGATCTGAATCCAGAAAAATCTTGGTTTAAACAGCGAAAGCTCAAATGCGTTAGAAAATAAGGCGTACAGTCTTCAACGAAAGAAAACTGGAATACAAATTCTGCACGGTGTTAGAGTAGATAAAGATTATTATTTCGTTTTACATGCTCCTTACCATGACACAGCTACATGCATGTTGAGCCACGAAGAACAGAAAGGTCTCCATCTATACTGGAAAGAATAAATAACTTTTCACGAAAACACCTGGCAAGCTATGCTTTCAGATAGATTACTGTGGCAATATTGTCCTGAACGCTCTTGAACTTATTAGAGGTAAATGGATTGTAAAAAAACGTGATTATATCGCTGAATGAAAATGAGGTTCACTGTGTCTCTCCTTATGCTGATATCAAGCAGAAGCGCTGCTACGTACCGAATCTCAATAGAATTTCATCGCAATCAGAAACTCACTACAAAATAAATTTTAAAGCATTTGGAAATATTATGCACTGAAACGAAACTGCTTTGGTATTACGTGAGATGCAACGTTGGAAACAAAGGATGGGTAATTGTTTGAATAATAATTTCTTCTTCATGATTAGAAATACTCCTAGAGTTATGGACAAGACGCATCCAACGATATCTTCAGATTTTTTCTGCGACTTTTAGTTAGTTCGAGCTATATTTCCGAATATCGAAGTCTATATTCAAAGGATTTTTCTAATGAGAGTGGAGGGGGTGAAAATAATGTTTAAATTGAAGTTTTTCGTTTTGAAAAATTCATTTCCATTCTACTATATTCCAGTAACGACCTCTGGTTGTCGTTTGAGATGAATTGTTGTTCAATTATTGTTTAAACAAAGAATAAATGCTATAAACAATGTAATTGTTTGAATAATAATTTTTTCGTTATGATTAAAAATACTCCTAGAGGTATGGACAAGACGCATCCAACAATATCTTTAGATTTTTTTTGCGACTTTTAGTTAGTTCTAGCTATATTTCCGGATATTGAAGTCTTTATTTAAAGGATTTTTCTAATGAGAGTGGAGGGGTAAAAATAATGTTCAAATTGAAGCCTTCTTCATCTGAAATCTTTGATTTAAAACTTTTCCAATTCTCAATCATTCAAGTCTTAAAAACTGCATTTAAAAATTCTTTTAATAAAATGTACGCTTAAAAATTTTAAGTCAAAATGGAACATTTTTAAAGTAAAAGATTTTCGAATTACGCATTCTAAACTAACTGATGTCATGATTACAAAAGAGATCAATTCAACTAATTATTTAAAGAACGGATGAAATCAAAGTTGGACAGATTCATTTTTCTACAAATTTGTAAAATTACCTGTCAACAAATAAATTCACTGTCATTTCACAGTCTCATAAAATTCCCGGTCATTTCCCCGTTTCCCGGACCAGCTACCACCCTAATTATAATATTCAACTAATTGATGTTATTCCTTGCTTTCTGAAAATTTATCTCTCGTCTTCTCCGAACATTTCTATCAACCCACTTTGTTCAAATATGGCCTCATCAGAAGCTATGCCACCATAACCTTTGCTTACGAATGAAATGAACCCTACTGGAGTCACCCCTGTCATGTACCTAATTGTGTACTTTTGTAAAAGAAGGATGTTGCCAGTTGGCAAAATAATTTCTTTGGTTTTTGAATTTTCATTTCTATACAATCTAGTACAATCAGAGTCTCTATAAATTCTTCGAAGCATGTTGGTATATTTCCTGAAATTTCTTTAGATGATGAAGAACAATAGCATGTTTTAAGGTCAAACTTAGCACGACCATCATTTGTAAAACAATTTTTTGACAGTGCCTTTCAGAACAAGGTCGGAACAATATAGCTTAAAATGCGTAACTGAGACTATGTTTTATATATATTGTATACATATAGCTGAGATTATTCTCTCGCGAATAGTCGATTTTCAGACGTATCATTGAAATCTAGGTTCCATTAGCTCTACAATTCTGATTGGATTATCTAACACAATCATTTTTTCAAGACCAATTGTAGTGCTGAGTTCTTCATCCGTTTCTCTAGAGACACACAAACTGTAAGACTCAAGTTTGTTAGCCGATTTTCAAACCTTTTCGTTCTTTCGTCAATTTCCAATTTTTTTCTCGCTGATGTTTTCTTGGTGTCGACGGTTGAAGCAGGTAGATTGAGCGATCGGATGGCCGTTTTCAAAAGCATTTTCCTCTTCTAAGGTACGGTTGCAAACTATCATAATAATTTTACGTACTCGCAATATTGATATTATCTGTTTTTATAACTCAACATAAATTTTTAGAATAAGCTGTTTCGAAAAACTATTCATTATTCCTTGATTTAGATGCTATATGTATTTAAATATCTTTTTATTAATAAAGCAGCCAATTGTATTCAAATACGTTTTTATTGATAAAGCAGCCAATTTAATTGAAATCTTTTGTATTAAAAACAGATATTTTTATTTCAAATTTTTTAATTGATAAAGCAGTCAATTTTATTTAAATATTTCTTTATTAATAAGGCAGCCAATTGTATTTAAATATTCTTTTTATTGATAAAGCACCCAATTGTATTCAAATATTTTGTTGATAATGAAGCAGCCAACTGAATTTAAATATATTTTTTTAATAATAAAGCAGCCAATTGTATTTAAATATTTTTTGAATATTGAAGCAGCTAACTGAATTTAAATATATTTTTCTAACAATAAAGCAGCCAACTGAATTTGAATATATTTCTTTATTAATAAGGCAGCGATATGTATTTAAATATTTTTTTATTAATGAAGCAGCCAATTGTACTTAAATATTTTCTTATTGATAAAGCAGCCAATTGTATTTAAATACGTTTTTATTGATACAGCAGCCAATTTAATTTAAAATCTTTTGTATTAAAAACAGGTATTTTCATTTAAAATTTTTTAATTGATAAAGCAGTCAATTGTATTTAAATATTTCTTTATTAATAAGACAGCGAATTGTATTTAAATATTCTTTTTATTAATAAAGCAGCCAATTGTATTAAACATTTTTTTTAATGAAGCAGCCAACTGAATTTGAATATATTTCTTTATTAATAAGGCAGCCATATGTATTTAAATATTTTTTTGTTAATAAAGCAGCAAATTGTTCTTAAATATTTTCTTATTGATGAAGCAGCCAATTGTATTTAAATATTCTTTTTATTAATAAAGGAGACAATTCTTTTCAAAATTTTTTTATCAATAAAGCAGATAATTTTATTTAAATGTTTCTTTATTAATAAAGCAACCAACTGAATTTAAATATATTTTTTCATTGATGAAGCAGTCAATTTTATTTAAATGTCTTTTTAATAATAAAGCACAAAATTGTATTTCAAATAAATTTTTTTAATAAAGCAGCGAATTGTATTTAAATAATTTTTTATTGATACAGCAGCCAATTGTATTTAAATATTTTTTATTGATAGGGCACCCAATTGCATTTAACAAAATTTTATTAACGAAGGAGCCAACTGAATTTAAACATATTTCTTTATTAATAAAGCAGCCAATTGTATTTAAATATTTTTTTATTGATAAAGCAGCCAATTGTATTTCAATATTTTTTCATCGATAAAGCAGCGAATTGTATTTAAATATTTCTTTATTGATAGGGCACCCAATTGTATTAAATATTTTTTATTGATAAGGCACCCAATTGTATTTAAATATTTTTTATAATTAAAGCAGCCAATTGTGTTTAAATATTTTTTTATCGATAAAGCAGCGAATTGTATTTAAATACTTTTTTATTGATGAAACAGCCAATTGTATTGAAATATTTTTTGATAATAAGGCACCCAATTGCATTTAAATATTTTTTATAATTGAAGAGCCAATTGTATTTAAATATTTTTTTATGGATAAAGCAGCGAATTGTATTTAAATACTTTTTTATTAATAAATCAGCCAATTGTATTTAAATATTTTTTATAATTGAAGCAGCCAATTGTATTGAAATATTTTTTTATCGATGAAGCAGCGAATCGTATTTAAATACTTTTTTATTGATGAAGCAGCCAATTGTATTTTAATATTTTTTTATCGATAAAGCAGCGAATTGTCTTTAAATACTTTTTTATTGATGAAGCAGCCAATTGTATTTAAATATTTTTTATTGATAAGGCACCCAATTGTATTTAAATATTTTATTTTATTCAAGCAGCCAATTGTATTTAAATATTTTTTATTGATCAGGCACCCAATTGTATTTAAATATTTTTTATAATTGAAGCAGCCAATTGTATTTAAATATTTTTTTATCGATAAAGCAGCGAATTGTATTTAAATACTCTTTTATTGATAAAGCAGCCAATTGTATTGAAATATTTTTTTATCGATAAAGCAGCGAATTGTATTTAAATACTCTTTTATTGATAAAGCAGCCAATTGTATTTAAATATTTTTTTATCGGTAAAGCAGCGAATTGTCTTTAAATATTTTTTTATTGATAAGGCACCCAATTGTATTTAAATATTTTTTATAATTGAAGCAGCCAATTGTATTTAAATATTTTTTTATTGATAAAGCAGTGAATTGTATTTAAATACTTTTTTATTGATAAAGCAGCCAATTGTATTGAAATATTTTTCATTGATAAGGCACCCAATTGTATTTAAATATTTTTTATAATTGAAGCAGCCAAATGTATTGAAATATTTTTTTATCGATGAAGCAGCGAATTGTATTTAAATACTTTTTTATTGATAAAGCAGCGAATTGTATTTAAATATTCTTTTATTAATAAAGCAGCTAAGTGAATTTGAATATTTTAAAAATAATGAAGCAGCCAATCGTATTGAAATTGAATGAATGGAATTGTTATTTAAGTTGAAACGCCTACTATTATGTTTGCAGCTTAGGGGGGATAATAACACGTGGACATAGGTCTTTTTGAAGCAAGTATATGGATCTTATTGTTCCTTCCCCTGCAACGACAACGACGACCAAGGGTGCAGGCTCAAGTCTGAATTATAGTCGCTTTATTCGCGGGGAGCGAGCGATAAAGGTGATTCGTTGCGCTTCTGCAAGTGTCAAAAGTTTGTCTCTAATGTTCCTTCCTCCGCGACAGCGCGCTGCCTGCCTGCCTGCCTGCCTTCCCTCACAATGTATTATTAATTTTTCTCGATTCTGTGTCCGGGCATCCCGCTTCGTCTTTACGAGCAAAATCATCCGAACGTGATCCCCCAACAATACACACTTTTCACCATTATTATTAACAACAACAAATATCCACTTTATAATCTAATGATGCGCGCGTCTCATCTTTCGATTTGAAGGGGGAAATCATTTTTAATACAAAATAACAAAATTTATTAACTTTATTTTTTCAAGTTTATTTTTTCTAAGCTTACTAAGATTATCAATCGCGCGCGACGCGCGCTTGTAGTACTACAATTTGAGAGTAAACGTCATTTTTCATTTTTAAAAAACTATTTTTGATAATTTTATTCCTCATGTCCCTGTAGAAGATTATGGTCCCGATTTGGTTTGGAAATGAGTGAAATATGAAATGGAATCCCTGATTTTCCCAAGGTCACCCTTGAAATCAATTTTTGATCATTTTTATCTGAGAATTCGTTGCTTCTTTCCGCATGCTTTTTTTATGATTTAATAGAGCCAGATAGGGACTGCAAATCGTATTTTGATTTGCTTTCACAGAATATGTGTCAGCGACGCATTTTTTTCTATCTCATCTTCGCCCCTTGAGACAGCAGACCGCCTATTTCGTAAGGGTCTTCTATAAAGGCCTTTCAGGTCTTTTCAGGATGTTCATTTCACGGTCCGATACAATTTTAAAAGCACTCGAAAGTACTTGTTTAAAATTAAATTTGTACGAATTATGCCGAATTTTGTATATGGGGTAAATTTTTTATTAACGGATTTTTGCCAATGTCATGAGAGATTTCTGGAACTTTAGAAACAAAGCAAATGCCCAAAAGTCATACAGCTTTTAGTATATCACGTACAGTTTTCCACAAAAAGCATTTTGTTGCGTTAGCATGAGTTTTTTTTGGAGATGGTTACTTCTTTTTAGGCATTACTTTCACGATCTGATATAGTTAATTAATAGCTCGAAGCACGTCTTTATTTATTTTTTCACTTAAAAATAGAAAAATTGTAAAGATCTTTCTATGTCAGGTTGGCCATTTTTTTGCAACTTTCTGAAACCTGTGTAAGATTTAGTCTACACTGTTAATCGCAATCTCACTTGAAAAAAAGAAGTTTCGTATATTTCGAGGAAAACCTTCAGAGTCTTCCAACAGCTGGCCATGAATAAAGAATATTACTGACGAGCTGGAAGCCAAGCTTCAGCTTACTCTCAAAGCTTGCATTGGATTCATCTATAACATCCCCAAAAGTGAACATATTGCTAAATATAGAACTTGCTGCATAGCCTTTTCAGTAATGACGCTCTGCATTAGCTTCCAACCTCTTGCATTTTATTCACAAAGATCAACTGTCACATTCCAAACTCCGTGAAAAGAAAAGAGTACGGTAGAGTGGGGTCAAAAGTGTCGCAGGTAAAAAGTGCCATATACGATAACACAAAAACAAATAATTTGTTACTCGATATGGCATTTTCCGTCGATCGGTCAAATCACCATAAACTCCTGATAGCCGCTGGTAGCCACTAAAAGTTCTTTTTTAGATCGTGTCTAAGGTTCAGTTGTTTTTCGTGCAGAAATTAGTTATATCGTCACCGTTTCTTTTTGATACGAACACTTATTATTTCGTGTCATTGACATAAAGTAAGTGCAATTCCATGCGTAATTATATATTCCTCTGCTGCAGGTAGCTTACTGTTCAAAACATATTGGGTTGTTTCAGAAATGTTGATTGTAAATAATGGGAATGCGTTGGAGGTAAAAAGTGTAAAGTTACACTTTCTACCTCGGAATTTGTATGACACTAGGCTATCTCACATTCACTTGCTGTGGACCTTATTCTGAAAGCATCCGAGGCGAATAATATATCTGGTATCACGTATGCAAAAACTAGGCTCATAAAAAGTTTGTTGTGAACTAGCAATCGAAAATTGTCGTCAGCATTATTTGCGAAAGTGATGATGAATAAATCTCTAAGCATATCAGTTGTCTAAACATTTCTTCAGTTTGCTGCTATATGCCGTGAGATCATTCTGTGTAATTTAAAACTGGAAAATGTCGTTTTATTTATGTTGGTACTTTTTGCCCCACCGTTATGAACTTTTCACCCCACGCGTGGGGCAAGAAGTACCATTAGACAAAGTGCAGATAAAAACATATAACATAAAAAGTAGAATGCATATAAATTTATTATGAGTGTTTTTTGGAACTTTAATGTCTTGCATATCTTTTAGGGCCAAAAACAAGACAATAACTAATTTTGTTTGGATGCAGGGTTACGAATAGTAAATTTTGGGACACTTAACCGCGCCCTCCACTACCAAAAATTCATCAAACCTCGAAATCACAGATTTGTAACAATGAGGTCCCAAAGATATAGAGTTGCAAGAGTGTCGCAATAATGTATTTACTTATAAGTCCGTATATGAGCGTATGCATATTTTCAGTATCCAACAGTTAATAAATAATCCACATCTAATTATGTGTATTGAAATTCATTTATTTTGCAGTAAAATGAGCAACTAGGGTTATATTCTACTTAATTTCAGATTTTAATTAAATTAAGAGAGCAACTTAAATATAGTATACAAACTATCTGAAGTAAAGCACTCACTTATTTTTAATAAGAAATAATAACGAACGAATTTTGAGAATAATATATTTTTTCAATCAAGCATGAAAAAGTGCTGTTCCTAGAATCAACGATACAGTCAAGGGACGCTGAGAGTAATATTTTTCTTCTCAAGGATATTCAGTAATTTGTAGAACAATTTTCATTTGTTTCAACAATTTTTTTTCTGTAAATAGTGAAAAGTTATTCTTTTCTGCAAACAATGGCAAAAATAACAAATGTTGAGAGTAATATTTGTTTATTCAAGATATTTAGAAATTATTTAAACAGTTAATAACCATTTACTTGCGCCTTTTCACATTTTTAGGTGGAGAAAAGTCGAGTTTTTTGGAATATCTTACACTATGTCGCTTATTATCCAGTATTTCCTTATCTTACAACGTACATCATATATTGCTTGAGCAACAATAATTTGTTTAACAAATTAAACTCAACTGCTCTGAGCAAAGTATAGTACTTTTTCTTCTTAAAATTAATTATGTGTTGCTTCATTTATATACTGCAGGAAAGATCTACATGCAAACCATTTTCAGTTTACAAATTCCATTAATCTACGGAGGTGATGTAAAGAAAAAAAAAGACTATACCTTACTGAGAGTAACTGAATTTAATTGTTGAAACAAAATATGGCATACGTTCGAAAATAAGAAAATAATGAATAATAAGCAATATACTGTAAGAGATTCGAAAAAACTAGACTTTTCTCCACCTCCCATGGAACAAGTCGCAAGTGAATAATTATTAATTGTTTATTTATTATTATCATTAGTTGGGTTAAGACCGTTACAGCCCCTGACGCTTGGGTAATCCCGTTGCGTCCCCTTGTGAGCCTAAGCGTGACCCCATCACCGTCACTTTTTAATTGTAACATGTATCACCTGTTCCTTATAGGGCTATCGAGCCCTAGGAACTTTTCATGAATGAATACATATACAAATACATTTATATCGCGAGCAGGTTCAAAAATCTGATCGTGAGTAGGGTCGCGAATCTGATCGTGAGCAGGGTCGCACATCGGATCGCGAGTAGGGTCGCACATTTCTGTCGCGAATAGTGTCGCACATCAGATCGTGAGCAGGGTCGCACATTTTTTAGAGAAGTATTATTAAAATTGCAAGAAAAAAATCTTACCCAAGGGATGCAAGAGTATGGTTGACAGGAGGTTTGCAACCAGATCCAATGAAATGTTGATTTGCACCTGCTGGAACCGCAGCTGGTGGTTCTCCATAGAACCACTGTCCGTTAATTGCCACTTGCACCAGAACCGCAAAGATCAGCACTAACGCCTGCGATTCAAAAATAGAAAAATCCCGTTACAATCCTCAATGGGAATAAAATTAAGTAAGAGAACAAAATTTATTATCGCTCATTTACAATTCTAATATTATGCTACTCGCTTCGGCGACTACAGGTGTTAAGGAATCACTTCAAATTTAAATTAATCTTAAACATCACACTGTCTGATACTAATCCTGAGGAATTCCCGTATTTATGGGAAATTGCAATGCGTGGGATTTGAATATGAAATAATTTCTTAGAGAAAGCCTGTCAATGAGAGAAAAATTCATGCACAGGCCTGAATGTCTTGTTTTCAATTTGAATTTCAAATCAGGTAGTTTAGGAATGCACAGAATTATTTTATTTAAAAAAATTGAATGTGGATTCAATATCCGGATGATAATTTAGGCTTTCGTTTTTGTATTGAATACAATTTTTAACATTTAAAAGTTTAAATAGAATAGAAAGAGATTTTAGTTTGGACCAGTAAAAGTTAATTATTTTAACGATTTTAAATTCGAATTACAATCCTTTCTTTTAATCGTGTCATAATGAGGAATTTTAATTCTAATCATTTATTTCTGCAAAAAAAATTTAATTTTGAATGATTATTTAATAATATTTTTTGGTTGAGGATTCAACTATTTTGTTTAAAATTAGTCCTATTTTAAATAAATTCAACTTTTTTTATTTTAAAATGAAAATCTGTTTTGAGTGTAATATAAACGGAAAATTCTTGTTTTTTTGTAGAAAAATAATTTGTTGGTTGAAAATTCATCTATCTGGTTGAAAATTAAACTACTTGATTTAAAATTAAACTAGTTTGTTTAAAATTAACGTTTTTGGTTTAAGATTTATAATTTTAGTTGCTAATTAAACTCTTTATTTGAAAATGTACCTATTTTATTGAAAATTCGTCTTTTTTGACAGAAAATGAATCTTTTTGATTAAAAAATAATCTTTTTTGGTTGAGGATTCAACTATTTTATTTAAAACTATTCATTTTTTAGATGAATTCAGATATTTTTTATTTTAAAATGAAAATCTTCTTTGATTGAAATATAAACGAAAAATTCGTCTTTTTGGCAGAAAATTAATTTTTGTTGTTGTTGAAAAATGATCTTTTTTGGTTTAAAATTAAACTACTTGATTTAAACTTGAACTTTTTTGGTTGAAGATTCATAATTTCAGTTAAAAATTAATCTTTCGTTGAAAATGTAACTATTATGCTCGAAATTTCATATTTTTTGGCAAAACAATTGGTTTTGTTGAAAAATAATTTTCTTTTTGTTGAAAATTTTAATATTAGTTTGAAAATTAACTCATTTGTTTAAGTTTTGATTTGACATACCTGAAATCTTCAAAAATATTTTTCAACTTTCTCAAGAATCTTAGGAAAATTATATAAAAAAAAATAGTTATTCGACATTTTTATTTTTTATTAAAAAATAATTTATCACTCAAGCTCGTTTAAATTTGAACTACTTTGTTAAAATTTCACGTGTTTGGTTGAAGATTCATAATTTTAGTTCAAAATTAAACTCTTTCGTTAAAAATGAACTTTTTTTTTTTGAAAAATCACATTTTCGGGTTAAAAAATTAAACAGTGTTGTAGAAAATTGGTTTCTTAAAAGAAAATTAAATATTTTTTTAATAAAAACAC